>JBBPMZ010000159.1:0-21816 GCA_038090575.1 Tylopilus cf. pernanus | reverse complement strand
AATTAATTAATTAACATACTGTAAAATATTTCATTTGTTATTGTTTGTTTATATTTGTTCTGGTAGTATAATTTCATATATCTCAAAAAGGTATATTTGTTCATATTTAATATCATTATACACCATAAAATTTTGTGTCACACAAAGTTGTTCCTGCTGAGAGCAGATACTTGCCAAATAAATCTATATTACATTCTATCACATCCCCCTAGGACATCAAAAAATGTTTGTGTCATCACATAGAAAAAGGGTCTATTAGACACATCTTTTGGTAGTAAAAGATGTGTCTAAGGGACCCCAAAAGGGGGTCACCTGAAGTGTCATTTTAGGGGGTACATGACTACATACCTACCCAGATTCACTTATATAAAATCATATATTGGGTATCATGCTTTCTAGTAGTGGGATGAAATATTCTATACAGTGATAGCTACATTCTATCTCTATAGTGGGAGGGGGGGTAACCCCAAATTAACTGAGATAAAATTTTCAGGATGACATATGAATTTTTGACATAGAAAAGTGGATTTTAAATGATATATGGCTCAAATAATGTCAAAAAAATCAGGAAAATTCACCAAATATTACCCCATATGGTAGTATGGATAGGGGGTGGCTATACACCGGTCGCAACTGGTTGCAACCAGTTGCCAGACTGGCTGACCAGGCAACTGCAACTACAACTGGTCGGCAACTGAGGCAACTCACAACTGCAGTTCAGTTGCAATCAGTTGCAGTCCAGTCCAGTTGCCAGTTGCATCACCAGTTCGCAACTGGACTTTATAACACTAGGTGTTTCTGATGAAATGCTTTTACAGCATCCTGAGTATGGGGGACTTTGTAGGGGATCCATTTGTTTTCTTCTTGTGGGAATCCTACCCAGGAGATGAGGTATTGAATAGATCCATGGTATATTTGGGAATCTAAGATCTGATCAATTTCCTGTTCCTTGTTTTGATTGATGACATCAAGAGGGGGAGGAGGTTTCTTCTGTGAAGGGAATTCTCCTTGTATGTAATGGTGGAGAAGGTTTGTGTGGAATACTGGGTGAATTCCTTTCCATCCTCTAGGTAATTCTAGTTTATATGAATTTGTTCTGATCTGTGCTTTGACCTTGAACGGTCCATATCTTTTGTTGTTGAGTTTCTTTGATGGTCTTTCAGATCAGATGTTGGTTGATTTGAGAAGTACTAGGTTGCTGGGTTTGTAGTTAATGGCTGGGCGAGTGTTTCTATTGTAATACTTCTTCATATCTTCGCAAGCATGTTTTAACATGAAGATGGCTACATCTTGATTCTTTTGCATTGTCTTTACGAAATTGGTGGCTGACTGGTTTCATAAGGGTTTGTTGGAGAAGATCTTAATCTTGGGATCTTGTCTGTAATTTAATTGGAAAGGGGTTGATTTCATGGACAATGATGTGGCATTATTGTGTGCAAATTCTGCCATGGGAAGCCATTCCATCCAGTCTGATTGTTTATGATTTATGTATATTCTGAGATATTGTTCTAATTCTGCATTCATTCATTCTGTTTGTCCATCTGTTTGTGGATGGAATGCAGTACTAGGATTTCCTTTTATATTCAGTCTTTCATAAAATTCCCTCATGAAAGAGGATATGAAGTTTGACCCTCTGTTGGAGATTACTTTCATGGGAGTGCCATGGAGTTTATACACATGTTCCACGAAGATTTTGGAAACTCCTTTCAATGTGATATCCATTGCTATGGGAAAGAATCTCATTACCTTAGAGAATTTGTCAACAATGACTAAAATGCCATCTTTTCCTTCTGATTTGGGAAGAGGACTGATGAGATCTAATGAGATCATGTGCCAAGGTCAAGATGGGATGTTGTGTGGTTGTAATGGGGTTTTCATGGACTCATGTCTTGGTTTTGTTTTTTGACATTTGTTGCATCCCTTGATATATCTTTTGATGTCCTTTCTTATTTCTGGCCATTTGAAGTTTCTAGAGATTAATTCTATGGTTCGTTTGATACTGAAATGTCCAGAGAGAGGGTGATCATGATGATTTATGATACAGTTTTCTCTTTCTGATTCTGGTACGAATGTTTTCTTAATCTCTGATAACTGGACAAATAAATTTTCAGGAAGTAAAATGATGTTGTCATTGTCATCTACTCCTTTTTCAAAGTCTGACCTCTGGAACAGAGCATCAGCAGGATTGGATTTCCCTGTACAGTAAATCATTTTGAAATGATATTCTTGTAATTTCACATGCCAACAGGCTTGTCATCTGTTAAGATCCACTTAAAGAATTCTAGATTCTTATGGTCTGTCCAGATCTCAAATGTCTTGTGTGCATCCAGGAGATAATGTCTCTATTCTTTCAGAGCGAACATAACAGCTGCCATTTCTAGATCCACAGCATGGTAATTATGTTCTGCTGGCAGAAGGGATTTAGAAATGTAAGCAACAGGGTGGAATATGCTGTCATCTTGTTTCTGAGAGAGGATAGCTCCTATTCCTCTATTGGATGCATCTGTCTCAACCTTGAATTGACCAGTATTGTTTGGAGTAACCAACACTGGCCCTTCAGTGATGGCTGCCTTAAGCATGTTAATGTCGCAACTTTTTTTTTGCCATGATAATGCCGCCAGCTTAAGACCTCTTATGACTGCCTTATATGGTCTGCTAATCCTTTTTTGGCCATTACAAGAGTCATTATAAGCCATGATAATGACCATTACAACAAAAAAAAATTATATAATTATGTCGAATTTACATGATCAGGCATTATAATGGGGTACGATCTCATGGTCATTTATGGTAAGTCATTCTCAGCTGTGTAAAAAAGTTGTGACAAAATGCTGACAGACACTCTTCTGTCCAATCCTAGTTCTTGTTTTCTGACATAAGCACATTAAGTGGTCAGGCTATTGCAGTGAAGTTCTTGACAAATCTTTGGTAGAAGTTTAAGAAGCTGAGGAATGCATGAACTTCTTTTTGGCTAGTGGGAACTGGCCATTCTTTTACTCCTTTGACCTTAGATGGGTCCATTTTCACACAATCTTGGGAGATGATCAGACTGAGGTATTCCATTTCTTCAGTCTCAAAATCACATTTGGTATATTTCAGATATAGTTTATTGTCTCTCATAATCTGAAGTACATACCTGTCATATGATCTTTCTGTGTTCTTCCAGATCTTTGGTGAAGATAAGTACATAATCAATGTACACAAGAACTTTTCCAGAGTCTATCAATTCTCTGAATAGCTCATTCATCATTGTTTGAAATGTGGTAGGGGAGTTTGTAAGTCCAAAGAATATTACTAATGGTTTATATAGACCTCTGTTAGTTCTGAATGCAGCTTTCCATTTGTCACCTTCTTTCATTCGTTATAACCCCATTGGATGTCTAATTTTGTGAAGTATTTGGCATTCTTTACTTTATTGATTAGTTTGACTATTAATGGTAGTGGATATTTATTTTTAATCATAATGGTGTTCACTTTTTGATGATCTTGGGTTGGTCTCAGTTTCCCATCCTTTTTCTTGATAAAGAAAAAGACTGAGGCAATCAGCAACTTGGAAGAACAGATTTGTCTGCTGTCCAGATTTTCTTTCAGGAAGGCATCAAGTTCTACCTGTTCAGACGGAGTAAGATTGTATGTTTTGCAGTCTATTTTATGATCTCCTGGGATTAATTCTATGGCATGATCCCATGGTCTGTGTGGTGGCAGTTCCTTGAAGTTTTCCTTATCGAAGACATCTTTGAACTCATGGTAATGTGATGGTATAACTTCCTTGAAGGTTCTTGAGTAAGCAGCAGACTTTGTAGCTATGTCTAATGCCTGTGAAGTAGTTTCTGTTTTCCTCATATAGAAGATGTTACAATCACACTAAACACTTTGTGTTACAACTTGGATAAATGCACTGCAGCTCTAATTAGCCAAATATGGTGATTGATGATTTGCACAGCCACAAGGTTCAGCAGGTTTGGTGCCCTCAAATACACAATTACACTTCAGAAACTCATGCTTTCTTGATGCTAACTGTTGTAATTACTCTGAATCTTGCTGCTAACAAGTGGTACAACTTGGACATATGCAGTTCAGCTCTAATTAGCCAAATATAGTGACCGATGATTTGCACAGCCACAAGGTTCGGCAGGTTCGGCACCCTCAAATACACAATTATACCCTAGAAACTCATGTTTCCTTGTCATTTACCACTTGTATAACCCCTTAAGCTCTAGACCTACCAACCCTGGTATCAAATCTAGGCCACACTAGACTTGTAGTATGTCATTCCATTTTACATGTGCTTGCTTCATGCCCATCCTACACACATGTTGTCCTCCTCATGCCTCCTCTACTATGACTCACGATGACTTAGTATGATGTAAATACATTCTATAGCTATGCATTCTAGATCTACACACCCTATACACATGCAAACCCTTGTACTGTAGCATAGCATATCTTTAGATTTACCATATACCTGTACAAACAGTAGAATAGTATATAAGGGACCCTCCCAGCTCCCAGAAGGACTCAGTCTTGTCCTCTCTGGAGTTTTCCCAAACCTCTAGTGCCCTTGACTCACTTTCACTGTCCTTCAGCAAATAACTTAAGCCTGTTAAGGTTTGGTTGTTTTAGAAGAGGTGGTCTCCTGGTTCCATGGAGTGGAGTTCTTTTTCATCTTCATCTTCTTCAATGTCTAGTAATTCTGGGACATTGTGTTTTTCACAAGAGAATGAGATTTTATTCTTTTCCTAGTCTATATCTGGATTGTGTTTCTGAAGCCAATTATATCCAAGACACATTGAATGGGTTCCCAGGCTGGTAACTGCGAGGGAAAGTCTTTCCAAATATTCTCCAATATGAAGAGAAAGATTTACAAAATCTGTGATTTCTCCTGAAGAATTCATTGTTCTATTAGTGTATACCAGAAGTGGTCTTGGGAGTTTCTCAGTAGAGATAGAGTATTTCTTTACATATTCTCTATCTATTGTGCTAATAGTACAACTGGAATCTACCAAGGCTTTTGTTGTTAATGTACTTCCATCTGAGGTCTCAATGGATGTCCACTTCTAGTTGTCTGGCTGTTGATCTCGTGGGTTGAAGTTTGAACTTAGGTTCATGTTATAGCTCTTTTAGGGTTATCTGAGCTGTAATTTTGTTCATCTCTTTCAGCTGTTTAATCAGCTTCTCAGAGACTTTCAAAAGTCTGCTTTCATGCATGAATGTTTTGAGGTGTTTTATATCTCATTGTACATTCATTTTCCTTATCCATGGACCATGAGTCAACGGTATTTAACCACAATTTCCAGCTACTTCCAGCACTTTCCAAGCTAACCAGTTTGGCTTTGGTCATGGCCTCATTCTCAGATAGTTCCATGACTGTGGAAGTTCTGGAATGGGTCTGCTCACACATTTGGGGCTCTCTAGGTCCTTTCTCACATGTGAGTATTTTCCTTATTTAGGGCCTTTTGGGCATCTCCCTGGTTGCTTGGGTTTTTACATCTTTCCTTGAATCCTTAGGTTCTGGTGTGGGCATTGTTTCTTCTGACAAAATGGAATATTTATTGTACATAGGCTTCATAACAAATTGTACATTACAAGGCTTGGGTAAAGAAGAAGAAACTTTGTCCTTATTTTTTAATGATGTCAATGAACCTGTGTCTACTTGTTGTTGCCAAAACTCTGAGTGGCTAACTTTTTTACCAGCTCTTCTAATTCTTCCACGTTATTATATTGCAACATGGTGTTGTAGATCTGGAGGGATCTCGCTTGTCAGAGAGCATACTTGGGGCCTTGCTGTTACACTTGCTCCAGATAGAACCAAGTGATGACTCATACAACAAGGGTCACTGTGCAGCTGCGAGACCTCAAACAACCACTGTGAGTCCGCTAGTCATGAAGAGAGTCAAGGGACTTCCAAGTCTGTCTGGAAGAAGTCAAAGGTTCAAGGGTTTGAAGATGCTTGGAGCTTAAGACAAGTGATCAAGAGGATTTCGAGAGAATGCAAGACAAGGTGTATTGTTGAGTAGATCTAAGCTAAGCCTAAGGTTACATGACTGGAGGCATGAGTTTATATACTGCTAACCTGGGGGCAGTCCAAGCAAAGAGCAGAACAGACACAATAGGACCAAAAAGGAAGGATATGCATCATTAGTGTGTGATGGGAGTGGATTTTGACAAAGGATAAATGACTAAAGTACTGTGGGTATGATTAGAGCAGGGAATTAGTAAGCCAGTGATGATAAGGTCTTAACAGTCCAAGGAAGAGCTATGAAGCAAGGGGAAGAAAGCAACATAGGACAAGAAAAGAAAGAATCATAACACTTGCTTGCAGTTTTTGTATGGGAATGCACCACTGCATTTGAAGCATTTACCTTCTGATCAAAGGTGGTCTATATCTATTGGTAGTTTCTACTTGTGTCCTTGGGATAGGAGCTGGTGCTCCAGACACAAAAGACTTGTTCTGAGGCTCAGGCTGGTGGGGCCCCAAGGACTTGTATTATCTGTTGGGAAGACAGATGTTAGGTGTGGCTTTCTTTTGGCTAGCCAGGCCAGATCTCTGACAAGTGATCTCATCTGTCTTGTTCCACTGTAATTGGAAGTGGTATGCCTTTTTGTACCATTCCTCAATAGTGGTGGGAATGACATCCATTCCCTGGATTCTTTTCATGAGACCCATTGGGATCCTGGTGCTAAAGAACACAATAGAGACTTCTTCTTGCATTATTTTTGCTACTTTCAGGTGGTGCCTGAAGTTAGCAATGAACTCATCTAAGTCATCCATCTTTTCTATTCACTTGGTGGTCAGCCAAGCCATTGATTCCACAGTGGAGTCAGCATATGTGAATGCTGCTAGGAAGTCCTTTTTAAATTGGGTCCACATGCCAAAGATGTTGACATCAATTGCAGACTCAGTTCTGTCATTGGCCTATGCTTGAGCCAGTCCTTCTGTCATGAAAGATAGTGCATAGGCTACTTTCTTGTTATCATCTGTGTAAATGCTGGAATTCACCAGCAAGTACACTGCTACCTGGTTAAACCAGGCCTTGGTTTCTTTGGGGCTGCCGTCATTAGTGTTTTAAAGTCCAGTCCTAGAACCACCCAAAAACTGCAACTGGACCGGACTGGACTGATTAGGACCGGTCCTGAACGGTCTGGTCTTTTTAAAATTATAGATTAATCAGTTGCAGTCTTTTAGATTTCCAAAACATAAAAAGACCGCAAAAAGACCGGTTGCAACCAGTCGTTTTGGCAACCAATGATATCCCCTGATAGCCCCCATTTTTTTGTACTCGGAACAATTTTTCCAGAATTTTAGGAATTTATTTTGAAAATTTACACTATGTGATTATTCTATAGATCTAATCTATGACATATGACCCGGAAATGGCTATATCTCGGTCATTTCTTGGTCGATCGGCTAGATCCGGGTGTCAGCATCTAGCCCTGGGTGTGTACTATATCTGGTCTCACTATGACTAAGCCTGGTTCCCACCGTAATCAGTCACAAAATATTAATTCTGAAGGATATATCTCATCTAGGGGGGTATTTGACAATAAAATGTGCATAACTTCTTACTGTGTGAACCAAATTACATAAAAATTAGCAGGATCTGTAGCTATTAGTAAAACCCTAATTTGGGATCAGTTGCAACTGGTCTGAACCAGTCTTTTGTGGAACTAAAATCAAAAAACTGGTTTTATCAGTCCAGTTGCAGTCCAGGGAAATTCTGAGCTTAAAAAAGACCAGTTCAGACCAGTTGCCTTATTTGGGGCGCAGAAAACCAGATTGGACTGGACTTTAAAACTCTAGCTGTCATAGGCTGCCAGAGCATTGAGCTTAAGCTTGGTGGGTTTGACTGGGGTAGTATCGATGTGGGCATTGAAGGGCAGAGATGGTAGTGGTGTAGGCAGGCATGGAGTTGGATTCTCTGGAGGGTTTCTGAAGGTTTCCTCTTCTTCTGAATCAGACATGTGATGAATGGCAGGTTCAGGGGTGTGTGTAGAATTTGTAAAGTTCCAGGTTTACAAAAACTTGTTCAGGGTGTTGTGGTGAGTATACAAATTCACTGTTTTCATTAAGATAGCCTCTTAGGTAAGGTGTGGTGATAGAGTGGTCTATGTAAGGTCCTCCTTAATGGACTTCCTTACAGATTTTGAAAATGTAGGGAGTGGGAACAGTGGAGTTATCAGTACTGTGGGAGAGGAAGGGTTCCTGATGGGTGATTGCCCAAGAGGTGACAGCTACTCAGTACTGATCCTGTTCTTGGTCTTCTTGTTTGAAGATGATGTAGATCAAGAGCTTTTGAATAAGGATGAGGAGAACTACAAAGAGGATTGAGAGGAGGGAGATAGCAAGCAAGGTGAAGAAATCCAGGATGTGCTTAGTTTGTCCTGTATCATTTGGGTTTGGAAAGACAGTTTTGGGAATGGAGGTAAGGGCAAGTAGGATATTGGTTAGAGTTAAGGCAGAGGTAATGGGGGGGCTGATAGAAGTGGAAGCAAGTGTCTGCTGCTTGGCAAGATTGAGCCACTTTTACAAGGTGGTAACAGAAGATGAAGGGAATGGTGAGAACATGTGCTCCCATAACAAGGGAGCACTTGTGGGGAGGTGGGATTGGTGTGCTAGAACAAATGAAGACATCATGTGTGTTTACATGTGGATTTGGAATCACCCATACTATAGGGGACTTGATACATCAAGTGGAACAAGCCCTTAATCACACAGGGGTACTTGCATGTGGATCAATTATCACAAGATCAACATAGCAGCCTCTTGTGCTCTGCTAATATGCACTAAACGTTTGCTAGGATGTCCCTAACAAGGTCTAGACTGGAGTTTTTAATTCCATTGGTTCTACACTGTATTACAATGAACTATTTGTTGCCAACCAAGATACTAATCTCAGCAGAGTGTCAGGAGATAGAGTAGCAACTCAGAGGGGTGTTTGGATAATATCTAGTTCTAGTGCAATTGGAGCTTGATGGAGAGAGAGGCTATCAGCATGCACTCCACCAAGACAATTTTGAACCCCAACAACTAGTGAAGGGTAATTGCAAGTCCTGCCAATTCACTTGTCCCTGTGATCCAGGATTTGCTTTACTCAAGCAGAGGTGTCGGTGACAAAGGTAGTGGTAAGATACTAGACAGAGACTAAAGTGTCCTGCTAAGCAAGATAAAACGAGGTAGGAGAGTGCGGCTATGAAAGGTAGGGGCACCAGAGGGTAGACTTGAAATATTGTAAGGGAAGACTCAAATCAACTCTTAGATGTTGAAAGAACAAATGAAGTTGATCTCAAGTCTGAAGTTAGTTATAGAGAATGTCCCTACTTATATACTATTGACTATTGGCTGATTGACTAAGATGATATGAGTCAGTGGGAAGACTTACTAATAATGATGGGAAAGTATTATAAGCGATGGGAAATGGTATTACTAAAGGAGAAGTTGGTCCAATGATAAGAGATAAGATGTGAATGTGAAGATAAGATAAGAAAAGAGTTCTGACACTGCCCTAGTTCTGCTGGGAGAATGCACTTCCTTTAGTACTAAACTTATTCATTGTCACATTCAGCATTCATAGCTGCTTCCAGCTCATTCAAGGACCTTGGGGGGTAGCATGTCAGCAGCATTCATGTCATGGTCAGAAACACCATCATTGTCTTTAGCAGTGTCCTGCTTTATTGTGACCTTGAGTCACCCTTTCTCAGCCAACTTCAATACACATTCCAATTGTAAAAATCTAGTTAGTGAACATGATGCTGGCAAAATCCTGGAATTGGTATAATTACTATGGTACAGCAGAGTGCAATAATACCCCTCACTCCATGGGAGCTCTTAGCAGGGAGATCAAACCCAGGGACATTGACCCAATTATAGGTATCTTGTAGGTGGGTTGTTCTGAGAAGGAAAATGAGGAGGGGGAGATTGGAAAGCCTTTGCTAGTGTTCTTGAGGCTCTCATATGTGAATGACTGCTCAATTAGAAGGCAAGCTGCAATCATCTCTTTATTCTGTGACTTTTGAACAGCAGCATCATTGAGGTACTTGAGCATGGTGTGGCCAGCTACATTCCCAATTGTGTGACACCAGCAGTTGAGGTGCTAGCCTGCAACATATTGCATGACCAATATCCTGTGATATCAGGAATGGCTGGTGGCTTGAGACTAGGTGATACTATTTAGTAAACTATGTGAGAGTAACTGTTATCATGTACATACCTTGAGTCAGTCCTAGCTGTAGCCATTCCAGGTTGCACTGATAAGGCCTAGGCCTCAGCTGCTGCTCTTGCCTTGGTAGTCAACTGGTTGTAGGTCACATCAGTGAGGATTTTACACAAACTCAAAGATGCTGCCAGTCTCTCCTTCAAATCCAAGGCCTGAAGTAATTGTGAGTCAGTGAGGTGAGCTTTGTTTCTAAGACAGTTGGACTCATGAGGATAATGGGGTAGTAGTATAAGATATTGTTTCCCTTCAGGTTCTTTTCTCACCACATGTGGCTTTGGACACACAACCATGCACTCCTTCTTGGCTTTAGATTGTTCAATGGCCATATTGACTTGTATGATTGATATTCAATGGTAAGTCTCTTCCAATTCCTTTTTTTTTGCTTTTTTGGCCTGCCCTCAGTAGTATACTTCTGCTCAGACATCCACCTGGGGGGTTGGTTTGTCTGATAGACTAGATCAAGCAGTTGCATTGTATGGATAGGTGTGGCATATGAGGGGCTCAGCAGGCTAAGCCTCACTCTCAACTCTTAAATGAGGGTGTGGAGCCATGGCCATGTCAGATAGCCAAGTGGCAGAGAATGAGGAGTGAGATGTTGAGCAAAGAGGGACAAAAAGGTAAACCTGGGTATACAGCACTTTCATGCTTTTATATTGACCTCCTTCCCCCAAAAATTCAAGAACTCTACCTGCTACTTGAACACCTATGTTATGTCCCGGTATATAGCTCTTTCATCTAAGTTCAACATATTCTCATGATACCCCCATCACAGCACTCTCAGTTGTAATATTCATGCCTGACCCCAAGATGCAATCATTGGTTCAAAAACCAATTAGGGCTAATGTAGGCCAGCATATGTATCCATTTCAAGTACCCAAGAGTGTCAATTTCACCTGCTTCCTCTCTGTCTCTGCTGTCAACTGTAGCCCCAGGTTCTTCAGGTTTTCAGCTATCTTGTAGTCCAACTCCTCAAAACATGATGAGGTCAATTTTACTGACATCAATGCAGAATATTTAGACCTGGGTGATGCTGCTACATATTTGAAACTACCACCCACATTTGACAGGTACAGTGACTCCAAAAACTGTTGCAATAACTGAATGCAAACCCACACTGCAAACACATGTAGGAATTGTCCTTAGGTCTAGTGAGATAAAAGATAGTACCCACTCTTGGCCCCCCTGGGTCATGTGATTTGGTTTATAGGGTCCCAAGATATGAATATTTTAAATCAAAGAGCTCATTATAATGTTTTTTGTACTTTCAATAAAGTATAGGGTATTTGGATATTTTAGTACTTGGTATAGCCTCCTTTGACCTTAAGTACTGCCTGAATCCTTCTAGACATACTTTCAATCAACTTCTGAACCTTGAAATAATCAAACATTTACAGGCTTAAGTTATTTGTAGAAGAATAGTGAAAGTGAGTCAAGGGCACTAGAGATTTGGGAAAACTCCAGAGAGGACAAGAATGGGTCCTTCTGGGAGCTGGGAGGGTCCCTTATATATATACTATTCTACAGGTGTATGGTAAATCTAGAGATATGCTATGCTATGGGACAAGGGTTTTGGATGAGCTGAGGGTTTAGGAATCCAGGCTGCATAGCCATAGAATGTATCTACATCATAGGGAGTCTGGCCAAGGCATGGGGGAAGGTAAACATGAGAAGAACATGTGTAGGGTAGGCAATGAGGCAAACATGAAGGGTTAATGGGTCAGTGTAGAATAGTCTGGTTCACATAGATGAAGTCAAATAGGGGCTAATTATGCAAACAAAGTATTAGACTTATAGCAAGCCTAAATGGCAATGGAAAAATATGGGAAAATAGCTATAAAATAGAGTGATTAGGATAGTATTAGTGAGAGAGCACTAATGGTTAGAATATGATAGTGGTCAGCAAGGTGTCAGCAAGGTGTCAGCAAGGATGTCAGCAAAGTGGTCAGCAAGATTTAGAGTAATTGTAACAAATCTCCTCCACTCCCACTCTTCCTCCACTCTCTGCCACAATTCCCCTATTCCTTTAGGGGGCTGTTCATACTCCCCAAGCTTTCCTTTGAGATGACCCCAGAGATGCTCAAGGCAGTTAATATCAGGAGATTGTGCAGGCCAGTCTATAGTCCTGAATTCCTGATCATCTAGCCACTCCTTGACCTTCCTAGAGGTATGCTTGGGGTCATTGTCCTGCTGAAAGATAACACTAGAAGGATCAAGACCATAATGAGCCATGGTATTCATGAGCTCATTCTTCAAAATCTGAAGGTAGAGGTCAGCATCTATCCTACCATCAATCTTAGCAGCAAATCCAACTCCTTCCCAAGTCATACAGCCCCACATCATCAAGGAACCTCCTCCAAAATTCACAGTTCCTTGGACTAGCCTATCATTAAGCCTCTCACCTGGCTTTTTCTACACCCATTTGTGCCCATCTGACCCTAGACAATTAACTTTGGTCTTATCAGACCATATTACCTGCTTTCAGTCCTCTATAGTCCAATCCTTATGAGCATAGGCAAAGTCCAAGCAAGCCTTGTGATTCTAGCAAGAAGACAAGGATGTTTCTCTTTGACTACAGCCTTTATACTAGTTTTTTTCAAGTGGTGGTTGACAGTATTGGGATGGAGAGGTTGATTGATGATATTGGAGAGGGTTTTGGTGATTTAAATGGCATTTTCTGTCTTATGAAAGGAGATGAGATAGAGAGGGTGATGGACATTAGCAGAGGAAAGCTTGGATGGCAGACCACCAGTAGACTTCTCCAGGTCAGGACGCTCCTGGGACCTAAGCCTACATATAGTAGAGTAGTGAAAACCCAAGAAGGAAGAGATTGAGCAAGCAGAATGACCTGTATCAAGCTGAGCAAAAATAGAAGTCTTTTGATCAGCAGAGAGAGATCTTATGATGGTGGTGGTATGAAACAAAGAGGCATGTGAACTTTTTAAACTCAGACATCATGCTTTAATGTATATCTTTATTTGTAGCCCAAACAAACTCAAACATTGACTTATAATCACATAGTTCTATTTTCAATTTAAAAGTACAAAAAGTGTTGCAATGAGATCTTTGATTTAAAATATTCATATCTTGGGACCCTGTGAACCAAATCACATGACCCAGGGAGCAATTTGGTAGTCAAGAGTGGGTACTATCTTTTATCTCACTAGGCCTACTAGTAAGGACAATTCCTACATGTGTTTGCAATGTGCTTTGTATGTACACTAGTTTGCATTTAGTTATTGCAATGGTTTTTGGAGTCACTATATGTGTGTGTACTTACTGGTCATGGTTTTTGGTTTAATTTCTCAGAAGGACATCCTTGTGTGACTCTGCAGGAACATTTCTCTCACCCAGTGTCCTTCCTGTCCCTCCCTATTATGATTTCAACTTTTACCCCCTAACTCTGATGGTCACTCCAACTTTTTATCTTATGTTTTCTAACTTGATCTTCACTTTCTTTAATCATATGACCTACATGTGTTACACCTCATGCCAAGGCTATACTTGGAACTCAATCCAATTGGTTGTCACATTTATGCTTCTATCTTTCATTTTTAATATCAAGGCTATGCCTTATCTCTTATCTATGACTCATTCTGACTTCTTACCTCTGATAATGCCTCATGATTGACTTATGGCATACAGCCATTCCTTATGTATTACCCAATCATTGATTTTCTTCTTATCATCATATAATTCTCTATCTGAAAATAGATACAAACATGTACAAACAGTAGTTTAGTATATAAAGGCTCAATGCCATCTCTAGAGACTTCAGTAAAGTTCTCTTGGAGTTTTTGCCTCTTTTGAGTAACTACCACCTTCTCCTACCTCTCTTGTTAATGAGCTCAAGTCAAGGCTTGTTTCACTAGAACTTTACTACCCCTACTACTATTGTTAACAAGCCAGTCACCTCATCAGCCTACACCTCTAGTAGTAATCTCACTTTCGACAAGTAGGTCTCCCTTTCCAAGCTTATACATTTACATATCAGGTCAAGTCCAAAAGAAGATGCTAATGAACCTTGAGTATAATGCACTTCTACCCCTAGAACCCCTTCTCCATCCCACAGCCTCTGAGATCTAGCCCCCAGAAGGTTTACCTACCAGATGCTCACTGAAGTGCAGAGGGAATTGAAGGAAGAGTTAAGAGGAATATATATTTGTCGGTCTTGGACAGGTCCAGGACTTAGATGTAGAGCCAGCCATTTTAGCTTGGGCAGCATCAACTTCAAACATTGATAGGGCTTTCTTTAGCTGGGTATTGGATGATGAACTACTTGAGGAGATAGTTCAGTTGGTAGATCAATCTCAGAGGAGATCAGAGTCAGAGAAAGAGGAGTCAAGAGAAAGCACTCCTGTGGAGATTGTTAGTAAACAGCAACTGCCAACACTGGACCCACAGGTCAAATAGGAACCATCCCCCATTGTAGTACCTCTATATAAAAGAGGAAGTCAAAGAAGAGAAATGATAATCCTTAGACCGCAGCCAATACTCTCTACCACCACTGCCACAGGTCACACATTACACCTTCACTGGCAGAATCTAGAGACAAGTATGAGCAGTAGACCACCCACTAGTACTATTGCTGAGACTGAGACCAAGAGACATCTTAAAGAAACCCTCATACTATGCACCTTACTAGTACCTTATGCAAGAATTGCTCTATGCAACCATCTTTACCCTCTGTACTATCATCCTCATTCCCCTTTACATAATATATTCCACCCAGGCTCATTTGAAGCCAGTCTATTTTTCAGTCACAGTTTCCCATATCAAGAAGGAAGTGACAACAAAGAACTCAGAAGGAGATAATGGGCACAACAACACTCACATGCACTCTCAAACTAGTCAAAATCTTCTTGACAACAAGAACATTAACAAGAAGTTGCACAGAGGTAACACAGTAACCAAAAAGAGTTACACCTTACATGTGTACTCTATTACCTCCTTCTCAGAAGTAACCCAAGGAACCCAGCAAACACAAACAAATAGCTAGTAAACAAACATGTCACAAGCCATTATCAATGCTTTGTCAGATGATACCCTAGATTTCTCCAATAAACTAACTGCTATCCTTCAAGAATTCACAAACATAAACATAGACTGCATTTGGGTCACAGATAAGCTGAACATTGCAGCACAAAAAATACTTTCTCTCACAAATGACTTACAAACTAACAACACCATCACTAACTTAACCAGTAGAACATTATCAAAAACACCTGAAAAAACATCAAACTCAAAAATAGAGATATTTGCTAACCCTGATGTCTTCAAAGGAGGAAGCAACAAGTTTGAAGAATGGTGGGCAAAGATGCAGGAATGGCTAAAAAACCAACCAAACCATGATAATGCCTAGTGTTTTGAAGTCCAGTTGCAGACTGGTAGTGCAACTGGCAACTGGACTGGACCCCAACTGATCACAACTGGACTGATGTCAGTTGCATGCAACTGGTCACAACCAGTGCATAGCTACCCCCTATATATAATACCATTCAGAGGAATATTTGGTGATTTTTCCATATTTTTTGGAATTTATTTGGCCCATATATCACTCAAAATCAATATTTCAATGTCAAAAGTGACATCCAACCTGGAAATGCTCATTTCTCACCCAAAACCTATTTTTACATTACACATTATAGAGATTAGATGTAGCCATGAGTATGTAGAACACTTCATTTCTTATATAGAAATCATGAAAGTCACTTGATGAATTGATATAAGTGAATCTGGGTCAGTATACCACTCAAAATCAGTCAAAAATGACAAGTGACCCAGAAATGCTTATATCTCATCAGGAATGGATCCCTATGTCTCCCACTATAGAAATCATATGTAGCCAGGAGTGTATAGAATAATAGATCTCACTAACAGGAAGCATGGAATTCACATGGCGAATTGTTATAAGTGAATCCGGGTCAGTATACCCCCTAAATCAACATCGATCAGAAAATAGGTCATATCTACTGATCCTGTGATCCGATCCTTATGGTGTATAGGGGTAGTCTGTAGCTAGGAGCCCATAGAATAATTGACCTCACTCATGGGAAGCATGGTTCTCACTTGGTCAGGGGTTAGGGGTTGGTCTTTCAGGCAACTGGTTACAACTAATTGCATAATACTAAAAAACCAATCAGAACCAGGCCTAATTGGTCCAGGACTCTTATGGACATTGCTAGGTCTGGTGTTGGTCCAGTTGCATGGTCAGGGGGTCAAAAAACTGGACCAGACTGGACTTTTAACCACTAAATTAATGCCTGCATCACACTAAGCAGTACTAGCTGTACTCTCATGACTGAAAGGACCTAGAGCAGGACCTTTTGCACAAACCTGCCTAAAGAAAGGCTCAGGCTATAGTTGGATAAATCTAGTAACAGATCTGGAAGGATTGTTCCAAGTTACCAATCAACAAGTGGACAAGAGTGGAAATAGAAAAACACAAACAAGGAACAATGAAAATCAAAGACTTCCTTATCAGATGGGAGGCACTATATCAACTGGCCAACCTGTCAGACTCACACATGATCAGACTTCTAGAAGCAAATGTGTCAAGAGCTATCATTTACCAAATATTTAGGGATGGCAAAAGAATACCATACTTCTGGACTATGTCAGAAACATCAGAATGGCAGGTCTAGTAATGGATGCACTCAACTACATGCAACCACAAGGAAGCTGGAATAACTCAAGGTCCCAAAAGAAGGATTCAAACACCATGGACATTAGTTGGGCAGAAGTAGAAGATGGATGGTTTGGAGAGAAAGAAATCTGAAACATCATGAGAAAGAATGACAAGTGCTACAATTGCAATGGCACTGGACACAGATCTCAGGATTGCCCAAAACCAAAGAACCAATGCCCAAAGTGTCACTGGTATAATGGTCACAAGAAAGAATGTGATGACTTAAGGAAAGTCAGGTTGGTGAAAACCAAAAAGAAAACTGAAAACTCTAAAAACACAGTTCAACCTGACCCTTTTGCTCATATCTGCAGAATGACCACAGAAGAAGTTCAAGCCTTACTATGATAAGTATGGGTCAGAAAAGAAGCAGAGAAAAGCCAAGGTGAACTGAGCCATCTGGGCACTCAGTCTCACACAGCTACTTCTGTTTCAGACAATTATGTAAACTCTTTCAAATCTAATCTATTTGAGTTCAATGGATGTGTCTCCTGGGATGCAAAACACATTGGAAAGGCATGGCAGGAACTCTGATCCTGTGCTTAATTCATCCATAACCACAAAAACAACCATAGACCCAGAACTACATTTCTCATAATCTATGCAGATCTCCAAAGAAATAGTTATGCTGATACTTGTGTCACCACAAGAAACCATTGGATACATAAAAGCAAATGCCCTTCTAGATTCTAGAGTCAATGTAGTATTTATATGTACATAAAGAATTCATAAAGAAACACAAGCTATTCAGAAAGAGGCTTGCTAGACCAATAAAGATATACAACATGGATGGAACACAAAACCAAGCAGGCGAAATATCACATGCCATGGATCTCATTGTAGATTATAAGGGACACTATGAGAAAATAAAAGCTGAAATCACAAACCTTGGAAAGAATGACCTTATTCTTGGATTCATATGGTTGAAAACTCACAATCCTGATATCAATTGGGACACAGGTGAAATCACACTCTCACACTGTCAACATGAATGTCACAATGATGATTATGATAACTTTCATGCAAATCTTATTTCTGAAGAAAAACATGCAGTACAATGCTATGTCAAACATTGACAACTATGTGAAGCTAAAATGGAAAAAGTATTAAAAGAAGAAAAGAAAACACCCACAGGACTTGTTCCAAAGGAATACCATGCCTACCTTCATGTGTTCTCTAAAGAGGAAAGTGAATGAATCCCTTTATATAAACCTTGGGATCACACTATAGACCTAAAAGACATGTTCAAACCTAAAAAGGGTAGATTAATTCCCCTTTCTCCCACAGAACAAGAAGAAGTCACAGCATTCATGGAAAATCAATTATGCAAAGGCTATATTCATCCTTCCAAATCAGAACAGACTTCTCCTGTCTTCTTCATACCAAAGAAGGATGAGAAGAAATGAATGGTCCAGGATTACCAATACCTAAACTCCCACATGGTTAAGAACTACCACTCATTTCACAACTTGTGAACAAACTCAAAGGAGCTAAATTATTTACAAAAATAGATCTCAGATGGGGATACAACAATATCTAAATCAAAGAAGAAGATGAATGGAAAGCTGCTTTCATTTGTCACATGAGTGCCTTCAAACCCATTGTTATGTTCTTCAGATTATGCAACTCCCCTGCCACATTTCAAACTATGATGAACAATTTGTTCAATGATCTCCTACTATGCATAGTAGTATATATTAATGACCTTATGATTTTCACATACACAGATGATGAAAAAGAACACGATAAAATAGTACTAGAAGTCCTAAAAAGGCTAGCAGAAAATGATCTATTTGTCAAACCTGAGAAATGCTTCTTTAAAGTCAAATCTATAGATTTCCTAGGAATGATTGTGACAACTAAAGGTATCACAATGGATCAAGAAAAAGTAAAAGCAATCTTAGATTGATCAGTACCTAAAATGGTCAAACATGTTCATTTATTCCTTGGCTTAGCAAACTTCTATCACTGCTTTATTTAAGATTACATGAAAGTCACATGCTTATTACATGATCTCACAAAGAAAGACATTCCTTTTGAATGGACATCTTCTTGCCAAACAACATTTGACACACTTAAACACTCCTTTACCACAGTCCCTATGCTCACTTATCCAGATAATGATTACAAATACCACTTAGAATTGGATGCATCAGATTATGCAATGGATGCTGTTCTATCTATAGAGAAAAAAGGGAAATGGCACCCTGTAGCCTATAATTCCCACAATATGTCACCAGAAGAATGGAATTACCCAGTAGCAGATAAAGAAATGCTCTTGGTTATCCACTTATTGGAGCTATAGTGTCATTACCTAGAAGGCATACAGTATGAATTTGAAATATAGAATAATCACCAAAATCTCACTTGGTGCATGATGAGACAAGACCTGAATTGTTGCCAAGCTACATAGATGAGCCCAATACCTCAGCCACTTCCATTTTATATGGCATCATAAACCCAGTGTTACCATGGAAAAGGCAGATGCCCTGTCTTGCAGAGAGAATCACATGGATGGAATTGACAATGATAACAAAGAAATACTTGTTGTTGACCCTAACTGCATCCACTCCACTCCCATTTCTTATGAAGGAGACAAATTTTTGGCATGTGTTTAACATGAGTCAATGAAATTACCTCTGCACTCTATGAAACACTTATGCAATCTTAGCTATGAAATCAAGGATGCTTTCCTTAGGAAGGGGATGGTGATATTTGTCCTCACAGATTTATGCCTTGAAGCAATTTGTCTACATCATGACACCCCTATTGCAGGACATCCTGGTGCCAATAAAACCTATGAACTACTCTTATGGTCATATATCTGGCCACACATGCAAAAAGAAGTAAAAGACTACATATGTATCATGATGTGAAAGATGTGCTTGCTTCAAAGGATCCAATCAGAAGCCAGTAGGATTACTAAATCCATTGGAAACCCTGAACACACCCTGGGAAGATATCTCAGCAGATTTCATCACAGATCTCCCACTTTCACACAATTATGATTCTATTCTCACAATTGTGGATTGCTTCTCTAAAGAAGTAGAATTTATTCCCACTGTCAAAACAACATGCTCTTCACTCAATTTAGCAAAACTTTATCTTGCTCACATATGGAAACATTATGGCTTACCTACATAAAACAATCATATCAGATTGCAGACCACAATTTGCTTCTGAACTAACTAAAAACATATGCAAAGCCTTACCCATCACCTCTAAATTATTATCAGCTCATCATCTGCAAACAGACAGGCAGACAGAGCAATATGTATGAATTGGGAAGTTCAACAATATCTAAGAACCTTCTATGCCAAAAATCAAAATGATTGATCAGAATGGCTTCCCATCACATAGTTTTCATATAACCATAAAAAGCACACTTCTACAAAACTCTCACCATTTGAAGTGACAAAACCATATCAGCCTAGAGGGGGTATAGAACCCACTTCCACTCCTTCCAAATTCCCACATACAGACACATTCATTTTAGACTTCTCTGATATTTTTAAACAAACAAAAGAAAATATAAATAAAGCAAAAGAATCTATACATTGTTGGATTAGGCCTTACGAGGCGCGACGACGGTCAACCACGAGTAAGTTGGCGGTAGCAGTACAAACTCGACTCTACGGTATTACTAATCAACGTGTAAATATGAGTACGTTCAATTGCACGCGCACAATCCCAACACTCCTTCTCGAGTGATACGTATGAGTAAGCTTTTCACCACAATTAAAGCAGGTTATTTCTGACAGAGTGGGCGGCGAGAGCGAGTGGTGACCATGGCTGAGTCAGCACGTGGACTGTCAACGTGGCCATGGGTTTGACGTGCTTTGCGAACAACGAGTCTGAGGGCATAGCAAGAGGTTGGGAAAGTGAAGTGAGCAGCAGGTAGCAGCAGGTGACAAGCAGTAGACAACAAATGATTGGCTTCGGCCCCAACCAGGCAAGCGGACAACCGGTGACTGGCTTCGGCCCCAGGCAGGCAGGTGAACGACAAGCAAGAACAAACAACAACAAGCGGGAATGAACGGAAACAAATGGCGGTAGCACGAAGGGGATCTGAGAGCACACAGCGGGCAACTCAGTCACACCAGTTCGGTGAGAGTCGAGTTTGTGTTGGATTAGGCCTTATGAGGCACGACGATGGTCAACCGCGAGTAAGTTGGTGGTAGCGGTACAAACTCGACTCTACGGTATTACTAATCAATGTGTAAATATGAGTACGTTTGATTGCACGCACACAATCCCAACATACATATCCAAGCAGATAAACACTATTCTGAAGCCCCTATCTATGCACCTGGAGATAAAGTTTGGTTGTCTACTGACAATCTCTGCCTTACATGCCAGTCAAAAAAGCACTCAGGGCAATGGCTAGGCCCTTATGTCATAATTTCCATGAAACTTGAAGGAAGCAATGCTGTTGAGCTAAAACTTCCACACACTATGAAAATACATCCAGTAGTGAACATCTCATATGTAAAACCCTATAAGGAGTGCCTAGAAGGCCAGACAACATACAAACCTGGCCTGGTGGAAGTAACCAAGGACCAAGAAGAATTATTTATTGTCGATCACATCATCAACTCCAGATTACATGGGAAACATCTAGAGTTGCATAGAGCAATCCTTGCATAGAGTACCAGTAAGGTGCATGCAAGGATTTTTTAAGACATTTAGTGGTCTTAGTCTCAGTCTTAATACTAGTAGTGGGTGGTCTAGGTAACAAGTCTCTCTCTAGACTCAATGAGTTATTCTTCTGCATACTATTTGTAGAGGTGGTGTGGAGGGTAGGTAGTCATTGGGATCTTCTAAGTGATTTCTAATCTGGTTCTTCTTCCTTAACTGGGGTAGGAAGTTGTAGAGGTAGTAGGATAGGAGAAGACTTTCACTTGACTTCTGGTTCTGGTT
>JBBPMZ010000158.1:0-21928 GCA_038090575.1 Tylopilus cf. pernanus | reverse complement strand
CGCGCCCACCCGGGTCCAAAGACCCTTCATCAAGAGCCGGGGCCCACCACCGGCCATCCATTCCCACTTCTCAATCACCTTTTATGCCTATGATTATGCCTATGCCAATGTAAAAACCACACCCATACCTATGCACGAACCACACACACCGCCCTCGGGCCCCATTTACGATACGAACCGAGCATACTATACAAGTACGATACCACATACACACAAAACGCATGTAAATGTCCAGCATAAGGCGAGCGCCTTACCGGACAATAAACGACGATTTCAAAAAAAAAAAAAAAAAAAAGATACTGTAACTGTACGTGTGCACTGCGACGAAACGAGCCTTTGATGGGCCGGCGGATGGCACGGCAACTTGGCTGTCTTGGACATACGCAGTTCCTTCTTTGGAAGCGCGGCGAGACTTGGTGGCTTTTCTCAACGCCCGGAGTTTCATTGCCGGTGTCGGCTTCACTTCTCTCACTCGCGGCCTCCATTCAACATCCTTGGCATTGGGATACCTTGGATCGGATTTGGTGAGCTGCATGATAGTCGAGTATGAGAGAAGGGGTAAACGTGAATACTAGTAAGGAGGCCCGTGAACTGGAGAGGGACGTCGCTCGTCCCTTTTATTTTATGGGCCTCTTGCTACTGTCCACCACTTACCAGTTCTGGGGCCTATTTTTTGACGGATTACTGTAGAAGGTCGCTTTGTATTGTGCAGCGTTACACAGTGAACGGGCTACTGGCCGCGATTGATCACTTGAAGTCCCACATCATTGTCTCATTGCGACCGTCTTCCAGACGCACACCCAGTCATTGTCATCACCGTCATGTCTCGCGTAAACGTCGCACAAATTCCATCGCTTCCGAAGGTGGGTTGACCATTGTCTCCTCTTATCACTAGTGATGACATCCATTGATGCCAACCATGATATTAGATTGCAATACAGTCCCGAAGGAAGTATCACTTCAAGCGACACTGACACGTCCTGGCAGAGCGCGAAATATCTGGGTACATTCCACTGGGTCGAAGACGGAAACCCTGCATCGGGTCTGTGATGGCAGTTGAATCACGGTGGCATCTTCCACAAATTACAATCCTGCTGATTGAAGATCAATGGAACATGTGCGATGAATGGTAACCGGGAGAAAGATGAAAGATTGCTGGAGTATGTGGTGAGTATGACCACGATATGACCACAACACACTGGCAAGTGAGCTAAACACGAACGGACACGTGCATTGACTATGTAGGATCGTATACTAATGATATACTAACGCCGGGGAGTCCGCTGGAATGACAGAGCAATCTTTTGGGGAGAAGTCGTTTCCCGCCGATAACTCAAAATTGGCAGAGATGGATTTTTACCTTGTTGTTGATCTTGAATGCGACTTGACTGTGAAGTCGGTGACGGGCCACGGTATTGGGGAACGGGTGAAGGACAGTTAGAGTTGGGTGAAGATGCCCTCCAAATTGCATGGTATGGTGTTCGCATCCTCGTTAGTGAGCAAATGAATAATCAACTCTCAGGTCCTTCATTTAGCGATACATACCGATTCGACCTGTCTCTTATATCCTCCACACCCCCGCTCTCTATCTCACCCTCGTCCCACGCGCCCCCACGAGGGACCTTCTCAACGCCGACTCTCCCCAACGACACGCAAACTAACCCCCTCCCCCGCTCCTCCCCTCGAACCAAAGAGACCATAGGACATCATCGGTTTTTTTTTGCAGGTCTCAATGTACCCATGTCCCTCGTTGCAACGATCGCACAGGAGGTGATCTCACTGTACTCGGCGTGGAAGCACTATCGGGAGGATGGGGACATGGAAGAGACGGGGCAAAGTGCGTTTTGGGGATCGCCATCATGATATTCCTCGACGACGACGAGAGGGAGTATGACACGAATGTTTCCGAAGAGCGGGAGGGAGTCGTATGGGGACACCGGCATTGGGGTTGGAGGACATGGGCAAGGTGGATGACGTGGGTGTGGTCACGACGACGACGCTCATGCAGATGTTAACTCAGATGCGCGAGAATAGGGTTTCTGATCTGACAGATATATATCGAGTGGGGCAGGGTAGAATTGCGATCGCAGAAAAAAATTGCACTATCATTTCACGAATTATCAAAGTTCAACTCGAAGTAGACCCCTTGATACGCGGCTCTTCCTGCATACATAACTCATCCGTGGAGAGAGGTCGCGCCCGAACAATAGTCCGTGCTGCACCCATGTCCTGCAGCTCGAGATCAGGGTCATCCGTCACCGATCGTCTCTGAAACACCATTTTTTCACTCCGGACCGTCTGGCGGGCCGAGTGTTGTCCGTCTAGCTGCCTCTCCGTTTCATAGTTTTCCCGAAAGCTGATCACGAGGCGCGGGATGAGAACAGAGGCTTCGTTTTGCGTGTAAGCCGTGACGATGGCGAAAAACGTGTCCTGCTCGGCACATGAAGCACGTCAGATGGAATAGCAAAACAAAGACATACATTGTTTTCAGGGCCCCAGACGCTGATCATGAGCAAAATCGTCGCGAGCAAGTTTCTAGACACATGGCTCTTCCGTTAGAAAGCACAAGACGCCCGCTCGCGCCAAGGGACACGTACAGAGAGAAATATACGATACTATCTCTGACAAGTACACGCATCAGATCGTTGACGCTCCACTTGTCCAACATGCGTCGCATATCAAGCGTATGCTTGATGAATCGTCCGCCAGCAAGCAGAAATAGGAGTACGTTGCAGACGATGGCGGAGATGTCCCAAGCCAAGGGGAGTGAGCTGGTTGTGTCTACGTTCGGACCACAGACATAAATTCCGGAGAGGATCCATTCAGTCGCTTCTCGATCAGATGATGCATCAGATGGGAACAGGGGATGATGAATGAGTCGGACACAGAAAATGACGAGACATACCAGAGATCCCACTTTGTGGGCCAAAGATGACCAATGCGACAGCGATCCCAAGAGCGATTCTTACTGATATCATCACGACCAAGAAGGCTAAGGTGACTTTGGAACCCAAATACATGGCATATATGCGCATGGACATAATCACTGGGTGTGCGGGATTAAACGAGTAGTGGTATGTAATATAAAGTAACTTGCCTTGGCCCACAACGGTGTCCACAAAGGCACCAAAGTTGATGAACCTGTCGATTGCCACACCTACCGCAGATTTATGAACAGGAACCGTGGTTCCGGTCAACAATTCCACTTACATCTATGATTCAGAGGTTAGAGACAATTGCAGGATTCATAATGTCTCGAACGCACGTCTGGAATAAAGAATCAACTCATCCCTAGTAAATCAGTAATCGCAGAAAGGGATCGAGGACTTACAGAGGGTGGCATAAAGATGTTCGCATTGACTACATGTCGAAAATCAGTTCGTACGCCTTTCTGGACACGCGATCATAGACTCACAGGCCCAAAAGTTGCTAAAATTACCAGTCAGTTGACTGCACGGCTCATATACAAGGGATCGCTCACAAGGCGAGGACTATACCCAAGTAACGAACCTGGAAAGCGGGATGAAGCACAGCATCGGCCGAAAACCGGGGTAAGTAACTCACAACAACGTAAAATGTAGACATGAAGGACCATTTTCTCATCTGAACAATCAACAGAATCCATGAAGTGGTCAAAGTTTCAGGATAAATCTACCGAAATGGTCTCATACCCAAATGTATTGCACCTGTGGTTCCTGAGCATCGTCGCCGGACAACCTCATACGATGCGACTCACTTCTCTTGGAAACATGAGAACTATGCAAGGGCTTGTAGTTAGTGATATATATTTAAGCCTGTTCGGAGATGAAGCATACTGGCGTCATAGCAAACTACGGCAGCTGCAGCAACTAAAGTTCATGGAATAGTAAACAGACGGAAAAATAGATGGACCACAAAGGAAGACATACCTTCGCACCAATTGGCGAGTTGAACGGCTGCTAAAGTAGGGAACCAGACAGACGAATTATCAACGACGACATCGCCCATTGTCGCACTCTGTCGGATGGAACTGTGAAGTTTCAAAGAGAAAGGAAAGTGGAAAAGAGGAATGCCATTACCTTGCTTCGCTTCCTCTTAAATAGACTCCACCCTTGAAGCGATATTGTGGCATAACTAGAATGGGTATGCACAGGTTAACAACCTTGAGTCTAGATCCTGCAGCGGGCAAGATGCTGGAAATTAGAGTTTGCCCGTGACCGGATTATCATAATTGACAACGTTCATGGACATGCTGAGAATGAGTTGTGAATCTACGAGCGATGTTGACATCTTGACTCGGATATTGAGGTGAATTGGTCAACCGATCACCGGCCAGAAGACGGTGGACGTGCGATGCATTACCGACACTGACTAAGAAATCGAAGGTGACTGACTAAGATTGCGATGCCAACGGCAATCAAGTACACAGCCAGCTGCCGCGATAAAAGCCCTCTCAGACAGTTTCATTTCGCTAGATAACCGTGATGTCTCTCCCGCCTTTCGACCATAGCAATCAAACCAAGTTCATAGATCCGCCCAATCCAGCTTGGTCGTACTGCCAAGCGGTCGACAGCACCGCTACAGGCCGTGCATGGGTGGAAGGCGAGGAGAAGGGGTGGAAGACCATCAACACTGCAGATCACGGTCGTCTGTAAGGCACACACCTTTCATCATCTCACGATTGTGACTCAAGGAGGCACAGCGATCTTTACAAGATGATGATCAGTGGCATTGTGCCCAGGCCGATCGCATTTGTCTCGACGATATCTGATGATGGCGCGGAGAATTTGGCACCCTTCAGGTGGATACTACCTATCGTGTCCATCCTGTACGGCATACTGATTGTTGCACTTGCACATCTCTGCAGCTGGTTCAACATGGTAGGTGTCACATTGTACGATCCTGCAGGCACGCTCGCTGACACCTGGCTTCCAGGTGTCTAGCTGGCCGCCGGTCATAGCCTTTACCTGTTCGAACGCCGGTCCTGCCCGACTCAAAGACACAGCAAACAATGTCAAGAACGGCAATGGATTCACAGTGAACATCATCAGCGAACCGTTTGTGGAGAATGCAAATGTCACGTCGCTCGATGCCCCTCCGGAATTTGATGAGTGGTCCATCAGTGGATTGACCAAAGTGCCCAGCGTACCTTCGTTTCGATCATGCCCATGCAACATCACGACTGATTCACTGTCTACAGGTGCACGTGAAGGCATCCAGGGTCAAGGAGAGCGCATTCAGCATGGAGTGTGAACTTTTCCAAGCGATCGATATCGTCCACCCTACTACCGGAGAGTCTACCTCCACGCATATACTGGCGCACGTCAAGTACATCCACGTGCGCAATGATGTGTTGAACGAACGTGGGTTGGTCGACATAACGAAGTTCAAGCCTGTTTCCCGTTTGGGGGACATATCTTACGCTCGCGTCGGCGACGTATTCAGGATACCCCGCCCGGTCTGGGCTACAGAGGAGACGAATATCCAGGAAGCTATTCACCGTCTTTAGGACGCGTCCGTTGTGTCCTGATACCCATGTAGGAGATACAGCAGCATATTAAAGGGGTGTCGAGTAGGAAGCTGCCACTGACAGTTGTTCAGCCCAATACTAGTCTTCGACGACGTCATCAATAGACTCTCCAAAGACGAGAATCGGAGGGATGGCAATATCAAGTCCGGGCCTTTCTGCTAGAGGCCGGCATCACACAAGTGGTGATGGTGATGAGGAACCTGGGCACGTGAGGTGTCAAGATGTCAAGTTTCAACTCTTTCTCTCATGATAAGCGCGAGAATTTTCCCTTTGAATGAGCAAACTGCCCACGCACTGCCCATTAGGTTTCCTTTCAAATAGATCACCGTATCACCTTGATGGCAATCCCCAACACCACTCACTCCTGGCAGGCACTGGCGGGTTCCGCACTGATAGGACACCTGCAGACGCTGCGCTCGAGTTCAGCTCGTCTCTGCATACCAGTGTTTCACCGGAAGTATACCTCCATCAACTTGAACTCAGGTACATGCATCACAGTTGGTGCCAATGTTAAATGTCGTCATCAATGGACTGATTCGCGCATCCTGAAAGTGCTTGCGACACCACGAGTCACCTCTAAGAATAACAGATCCGACGCCAACATGTCGTCTTTACCCCCCTTTGATCACCGCGTCGGTAGCAAATACACACGCCCACCTAACTCGACCTGGTCGTGGGGACAAAAAATTGACACTACGCCACATGGTCGAGCGTGGATGGAAGGGGAGAAGCAAGGATGGAAGACGGTCCTCACTGCAGAGGAGGATCCGAAGTGAGAGTCGTCCTTATCCTGCCATTCACTATTCCTTTCCATCCGTTCTGACTGATGAGTCGGCTTCTTCTGCCGTGATGATGCCGCCAATAGTAAACTGTATGCACTCATGATCAGCGGCATCGTACCTCGACCCATCGCCCTCGTCTCCTCCATTTCAGAACAAGGCGTGGAAAACTTGGCCCCGTTCAGGTGAGAAACAATACCATGCCACTCTTTCGTTGGCCATCGTCCCAGTAGACTGACCATATCCCTTGAATAGCTGGTTTGGAATGGTGAGTACTTGAGTCGCCTTCTATTTCCGAGAAACGATCCGGTGACGGGAGCTAACATGACGCTTCGTCTCCTCTCCTCATGTTTCGATTGAACCCGTCCAGGTAAGCAATTGGCCCCCCGTCGTCGCCGTTTGCTGCCTCAATGCCGCCCCGGACCGTCTCAAAGACACGACCACCAATACTATCGATAACACCTCCGCCGGCTTCGTCATCAACATCATCAGCGAACCCTTTATCGAACATGCCAACGCAACCTCAATCGACTGTCCCCCAGACATGGACGAGTGGACGTTGAGCGGGCTCACCAAAGTGCCTAGTGTACGTATGCGTCCCCGTCTGTCCCTCGTGCGTCGTCATCTTCCCACAGAGCCACGTCAAACCACCGCGCGTCAAAGAGAGCGCGTTCAGTATGGAATGCCACTTGTATCAGTCGGTGCCCATTGTGGACCCCGTTTCGAACGCGACCACCACGACGCTCATCCTCGGACACGTCAAGTGCATTCACGTCCGCAAGGACATGCTCACAGAGCGCGGCACGGTTGATATCACCAAGTTCCAACCCGTGTCACGCTTGGGGGACAATTCTTACGGGCGTGTCGGTGATGCGTACAAGCTTGCGAGGCCGTCCTGGGCGGCGGATGGGGGCAAGATCGAGGAGGCAATCTACAAGGCAGGATCTACAGAGTAGGCGATACCATGCTGTGTCCAAGCGACGCAGTTTGAACCGTTGTCGAAATGATGCGAACGGGCGTCACTGTATGTTGCAGAGAAGAATGTCCCCAGACCGGATCGCTTGGCGTGTGTCCACGGTTTTTCATTCGAAGACGTCCTTTCGGTACTGAGTTCTATCATCGGTACGCGGCCTGCACCACTGGCCATGTTCTTGACCTCTTCTCGCGAACAAATTCACACTTAAGTTGACTTGGATTAACGCGCCGTCCAGAAAGTACTATCTGACGGGGATTATTTGGCCGCCGCCACGTCAGCGCAAACATTTACCCCCCGGCCTTCGAGTGAGTGGCTGTCACATCGCGCGGATCCGCGTCTTTCGTGAAATTGGGTCCTCCATCACGCCCATGAAGACTAGTAGTGCAGGAATAAGATTAAAAACCGACCTTGTGGGTAATCCGATGTTCCGACGCTACCATTGAATACCAACGCAGGCTCTCAAGCTTCCTCTCCACATACGAACATCAACGTGTTCCTAAAAACGAAGGTGGGAGTGTCGCTGACTACCTCAACAGAATCAACGATGTATCGGTGACTCAGAGTAGGGGACATATACTACTAGTATATGGGGGAGTGGATAGGATGGACCTTTGGTGATATATCAGAGACGAGGCGAGCATAAGCGTGATATATGGCTTCAAAGGAGTATCACTTCAAAGTGTGATGCATCATATATCACCAGGGACGAGGGGCGAAGTAGCGACATTAGCATGCTGATATATAACAACAAAGTGTTGGGTAAGTGGGTTGGATGTTGAAGCATCAACGTTTCAACCACCTTGGTGCACAGATACTATTACTCTTTTTGATGTACCATTGGGGTTAGTTGGGAAGGACGTCTCATCACAGCACATTAGTATTGTCTTAGTTTAGTGCTAACGAAAAGCTTTTGATACATTGAAACCGCTGTATCGACTGTCCTAGTTCAGCATACTAGTAACTAGCGAAGGTCCCATCCCTAATGCCAGTCACAGTCCCTGTTTTTCATATGCGGTTATATAGAACCCGTTCCAGAGTTAAGCAATTCACCCAAGGTTCTTCTCCTAGACACGAAGCCCTCCGGAACCCCGGGTATAAAAGAGGCTTCGCAGATGGCCAAGCTTATCAGTATCCTCTCCCAGTCAAAGAGACTCAGGACTCGGACTGAACACAATATCTTATCATTTTTGCACAATGCACCGACGCACCTTCTTCACTCTCCTCAGTGCCGTCCTTTATTTCACCTTTCCAGCGACAGCATCGCCAGTTGACCAGCAGATCGAAGCACAGACCAACTTTACTGGCATCGTTCGTCGAAATCACGACTCGTTGTACTATGTATGGTATTGACCGCTGAACAATTAGGGAACATTTTTCGATATTGGCCATGACGCCTGTAATTTCTCCAATCAGGGTTCCTACACTGTAGCCTTGTCCGCCACCATGTACGGCCCGGGTAAAGGAAAACATTGTGGTAAGGTCAGTGTGACCAAACGCTCGACCCCATTGGTCGCTGATCTTGTGTGTACCACGGAAAGTCGTGATAACAAACCTCGCGAGTTGGGAAACAGCATCCGGTATTGTTGTGGACAAGTGCCAATTCTGCAAGGCCAACGATCTAGGCATGGCCATGCTTTGCTGCTTTTCTAGGGTAGAATTACTCACTTATAGTGTTTAGCCATGTCTTCGAGTCTGTTCCATACTATCGCTGATCCCAAGACTAGCAAAATACACATCTCTTGGCATTTCGCGTGAGGGACAGGCTCCCTGAGTCCATTATTCTCTATGTTTGTTCCCCCTGCGAGGTCGATCGTTTTGGATTTGGGCGCTATTGAAACGATTTCAGGAAAATACCTGGCGGAAGATGGATATCTTGTGAACTATACCTATATCTGTACATTTCCCTTGGGATTTAGGTTCCAGATACAGTAGCTGTGATCGATGTACATGTTATAAGAGTAGAGTTAGTATGCGACCTTGAGGGTAACTCGACGTTCTGACGCTACTGTTGGATATCAGCGCTATATCGGCGCTGACCCAGGGTATACAGCACCGATCGCAATGTAATTCCGCACATACGATGTCGATAGACTGTTATCCCACTGGCTGCAGAGCAATCGTTCGTCACGTTGTACCCGGTGAGCCTGGGCCAGGACCTTGGTTGGCGAGGAGCCGCGCTGAGCAGTGCCAGGGGTCCTGACGCAGTGGCTGGCGGCCTCGTAGTCGGTCTTGCATGTCGTAGTCAGTCGGTATCCAACCACTCGCACCTGCGGGTTCCCAGGGTGTCCCTCTCCAACGTCCTAGTGTTTTGGTTACAAAGTAGTATCCATCGTACCAACGATTCCGGAATCGATTTTACTACATGCAATGAAGAGCGCTGTAAACGATATAAATGTCGAACCAACGGAAGTGGTGCCGGGCCGTACAGCTAGTGCGAGACGGCGGTGATGTGAACCCATGATGCGTGACATAACCCTCGATCAATCTATTTCGTCTGCACTACGTGGCAGGAAGCAAATAAGCCACGTAGGCAGAGAGAGCAGAAGTCTGTCTTGGCGTGTCTGTTTCATGTTCGATGAGTCGACGCTGTAGAATAAATTGGAGTCAAGTATGCTTACTGTGTCGGGGGCCACCGTTGTTCGAACATGAGAAGCTTGAGGTGGATTGCTAGTAGCCACTGGTTGTGGTTAGTTATATGTGAGTCAGGATACGCCCATCCAATGAGAGTAGGAGCAGTTTCACTTTGACTCGCCAGGCTTGCACCGGTGGTGTCATCCTACGGCGGGACATAAAGGATTGGCGTTGGTGCAGGGCGTCTCGGGCCGGTCTCCCATGGGTGTGCATACGTTTGCTAAGTATCTTATGAGATACGGCTCCAGTCATTCATCAAGAAAGATGTCGCTCACCGGGTCCCATATAAAAGCCGTCGTGGAACGCGAGCGGCTGACTGTGGACGGTGAACCAGGAAAGACGGGTGGTCGTGCAGACGTTGCGGAAGGATGGCTGCTACGGTCGTCAAGGCACCCCCTCATCCTTTTCTCGAGCTAGCCTCTGATCGTCAGATGGTCCTTTACGAAGTGGTGGCCCCAGGGCGTGGTTCTGGATGCATCTCGAGGGAATGATGATAATGCGGGGGGGGGGATCTTGACTGGTGGTGCTTTGTCGATGAATGGACAATACACTGATGGCGACTTGACGAAATGAGCATAGTAGTAAAAAGGAAGTAGAGTAGTCACGAACCTCGTCGCGATCAACGGTAGGTCCTGAAGGCCTTGAACCTCCCGAGCTGAAGTGTCGTGAGAACGTGTTTGCAAGAAAATGTATAAGTTAACACCTTAGGGGGATTGATGTTATCGTCTTTGTTGTTAGGTGTAGTCTTATGACTTGGCAGCTGCTGCCCACTAGGTCAGAGCGACGATGGAATGACAAAGTTGTACCACATGGGGGTCGAGAGATTTTTCATCGTCATTATGCGAGGGTTTATGTTGGTTGGTCCTGTCTTACTCCTCGATGGTGAATGCCTGGTGCAGAGTGAACTGCGTAGTGGCTAGAGAATATGACGGACCCATAAGACTTACACTACCAAAGGAGTCCAGAAGAACCGTGCGAAGGTCACGGATTGCGTCCAATTGGCGAAATTGGCGAATCGCGATCAAAGAACAATTCTGTCCCCGTCTGGACTCTGGAGAGAACTGCAACTGTTGAGCTCGAGAGATGTCCCAGATGCTTGCTGTGTTTTCCAAGGTTCCTGTCGCAAACTTGGTCGAGTTGGGCGACACGTCGACCACCCGCACTCTCTTTCCATCTTCAATTCTTCACAAATAATTCCCAATCCCAGACACCTGCTCCATCCCTTCCCCACACACGACCCACTAGCCGTCCTTCATTATCGAAATAGCGCTCACATCCGTTCCAGTCTACTTGGTCGTTTCGATCTTGTCAACCAGTCGAAATCGTTGAATCCCTTCTCTCAGAGGTTCCGCTCAAAAGAACCTTTCCGTCTGGAGAGAACACGATTGCTCAAACATATTTAAAATTGCCTGTGTCAAGTAGTATCCTGTCGTCTAGCTGGGCTGTCAGCATTGTTCAGTCGCTCCTCTATCTCGCTACTCACCGGTCTCGGTCTGCGACATCCTCGGTCTGCGGCATTTGTGGGAGAGGTGTTTCGGTTTAGGCTAGTGTGCACTACAAATACATTCTACTCATAATGTGTTTTTTCATTCAGGCGCCCATCCCAGGCGCTCGCTCTTCGGGTCCTCATTAACATCGGTCGTGCCAAGAACTGCGATTGAGTCTCATGTCTTTACCTGCGTTCCCCGTCAGTCGTAAGCGCGACTGAACATATATACCCGTTGATTTTGATCACCTTCAGGTTTGCCTCGCTTATCTTGGCCGTAGAGGAGCTGTTTGGACAGCCCGTCAGTAGCGCATGCTAGTGTTGTGTCTCACCTCGCTTCCTTCTCCTTTCCTTTGCTCGGTGTCGCACTACTCGCTCAAATGGTACTGGTGGCCCTGCCAGTGATTTCGTGCATGCTTGTCACCAGCACACTTTCGGTTACCTCCCCTTGACCGTCTTGATTCGTCTCCTCTTGTTTTTCCTCGCTGAACGGGTTACCGCCTTCATTAAATACTTTAATCTCCTTAGAGTCACTTTAATTCTCTAGTTCGTCTACTCACCTTTTCTCCATGTCAGCGGCCGACGCAATTCCATGTTCAATAGGTGGTGGAAGTACAGTTCCACAAACAAGTGCGTGATTGATTCAAGTTCACAGTAACCCTTTACCTCCCAATAAACATATACACCCATGCTACCGCGGGGCCTCCGCGACTGCCCAATTTCTTGATTAGGCAAGGACTAGTGTGCGGCTATGCCAAGCAACGAACCTGGAAAGCGGGATGGGCCACGGCATCAGCCGAAAACCAAGGCAAGTTTGTCAGTCAGCAGGATACACGAAGGACTCAAGGTTCCCGGACGAATCTGGCCAAAGGGCATACCTGTATCGTCGCCGGATAACCCCACACCATACAACTCACTTCTCCCGGAAACATGAGAACTGTGGAAGGGCTCGTAATCGATGGAATGAATTTTAAGCCTGTTCGGCCATGAAGCACACTGGCTTCATAGCAGACCGGGGCAGAACCAAAAAGACGAGTTGTTAACGACACCGCCCATTGTCACACTCTGTCGGATGGAACGTGAAGTTCTTAAGAGAAAGTACATTACCTTCGCTTCACCTCTTAAATAGACACAACACTCGACAGCGATATTGTAGGATATCAGAATGGGTAACTTGAATGACTTTGAGTCTGGACTCTGCAGCGTACAAGATGCTGAAAATTAGAGTTTGCCCGTGACCGGATAAACTTCTCATCATAATTGACAAAGTTCGTGGGACATGCTGACAATGAACCATGAATCTACAGACGATGCTCTACATCTTGACTCGGACATCGACTCGGTGAGTTGGTCAACCGATCACTAACCAGAAGACTGGACTTGCGATGCATCATCTACACTGACTAAGATTGCGAGGCTAACGGGTATTAAATGCACAGCCAGTCACCGTGATAAAAGCCATCTCATACAATCGCATATCGCCAGCCACTAGTAAACGTGATGTCTCTCGCGCCTTTCGACCATACTAACCAATCCAAGTTCGTAGATCCGCCCAACCCGGCTTGGTCGTACTGCCAAGCAGTGGACAGCACCGCCGCAGGCCGTGCATGGGTGGAAGGCGAGGGGAAGGGGTGGAAAGCCATCGACACCGCAGATTATGATCGTCTGTAAGACATTTTCTTTTCAGCGTCTCACGGTTGACTCAAAGAGCGTGCAGCGATCTTTACAAGTTGATGATTAGTGGCATCGTGCCCAGGCCGATCGCATTCGTCTCGACAATATCTGACGATGGCGTGGAGAATTTGGCACTCTTCAGGTGGGTACTGCTTATCGTCTTCGTCCCGTACGGCGTACTGATTGTTGTATTTGTTTATTTCTGCAGTTGGTTCAACATGGTGGGTGTCACATTGTACGACCTTGCAAGTAGGCTCGCTGACAAGTAACTTCCAGGTGTACAGCTGGCCGCCGATCGTGGCCTTTACCTGTGCAAATGTTGGTCCTGCCCGGCTCAGAGACACGGCAAATAACGTTAAGAACGGCAATGGATTCACAGTGAACATCATCAGTGAACCGTTTGTGGAGAATGCAAATGTCACAGCGGTCGATGCCCCTCCGGAATTTGATGAGTGGTCCATCAGTGGATTGACCAAAGTGCCCAGTGTACCCAATATTTCGATCGTACCTGTGCACATCACGGCTGATTCATTGTTCCATAGGTGCATGTGAAGGCGTCCAGGGTCAAGGAGAGCGCATTCAGCATGGAGTGTGAACTTTTCCAAGCGATCGATATCGTCCATCCTACCACCGGAGAGTTTACCGCCACGCACATTTTGGCCCATATCAAGCATATTCACGTTCGCAATGACATGTTGAGCGAACGTGGGTTGGTCGACATCACGAAGTTCAAACCTGTTTCCCGTCTCAACTTTTTCTCTCGCAATACGCACGTGAATTTCCCCCGGGGGCTTGAATGAGGAGCTACCCACGCGTCGCCCATTTGTTCCCCTTCAAATAGAACACCACCTTGATGACACTCTTCGCCAACTGACAGGTGAGTCCGCGCTGACAGGACACCCGGAAGCATATCTTCACTAGCCTTAATCCAGGTACATGTATTATAGTTGGGGCGCATATCCAATCTCGTCATTAATGGACTGACTCGTATCTTGAAGTGCCTGCAGCACTACAGGTCGCTTCTGACGATAACAAGTCCAACGCCAGCATGTGGTCCTTGCCTCCCTTTGACCATGGCATCGGTGGCGAATACACACAACTACTTAACATGGGGACAAAAAATTGACACCACGTCCCGGGTGCATCATGATGGATGGAAGGGAAGAAGCAAGGATGGAAGACGGCCCTCACTACGGAGTCGCCACTGCCAGCCGCGGAGGATCCGGCATGAGTCGTCCTTGTTCTATCGTTCACTGTTTCCTTCCATTCTGTTCTGACTGGCGAGTCGGTGACTTCTTCTGCCATAATGATGCGGCAATAGCAAACTGTATGCACTCATGATCAGTGGCATCGCAGCTCAATCAATCTCCCTCGTATCCTCCATTTCAAAATAAGACGAGGAAAACCTGTCCCCGTTCAAGTGAAAAACAATATCCTACCCCTCCCTCATTTGGCATCACCCCGGTAGATCGACCACGTCTCTTGAGTAGCTGGTTCAAAATGGTGAGCACTCGTGTCGTCTTCTATTCCCGACCAATGATCTCGTAATGGACCAAACATGACCGGTCACTGAACCTGTTCAGATAAGCTATTGGTCCCCCGTTGTCGAGAAGTGAATGATCTCCATTACTGTGGAACCCACTGGTCAAAGTTCAATAGCTCGGTGAGCACGCCCGACAGGTATCTTTGCGTAACGTTTCAACTCTGTTAGCAATCTCTTTGGTACAACAGAAGCGCACGGGCAGGGCACAGTACATATTTACAGGGAATTTGAGAACGATTACAAGAGTGAAAGACAATTTGGAGTTTCCTGCCACGCATATGATCCAGCCATTCTTGCTGTTAACCGCTTACTAGGCTGCCGTCAACCCACTTTGTCTGTAAAAGATCGGAGTTGATGATACCATTCAGGTTTAGTAGAGTCATCAAGTAATACAGGAAGAGATCACATACTACTTGGAATGTTGGAGCCTCCTCCGTATCCGGCACCTATCGGGCCGTTAATATATCTACTCGATGGAATGGCGAGGTCAACGTACCACCTATTATAGGCGTACCCTTGTTATACTGTCATCAGTACGCTGACTCAATAGAACGAACTAGGGCACGACATACCCTATCAGCCAACGTAGGAAGTTCCACCGCAGCCTCAAGGACCTGACAGAGACAGTTGTAGGTAAAATAAAATATCTTCACCGGATAGACATACGGGACTGGCGATGGTAGCAACAACAGTTGCAAGGATGATAACAATGGGAGAGAACTGCATGACTGGTATGGAGCAATAGGACGTATTTTGAAATCCAGGAAACATACAACCTCTTTTATACTCAACCGGCAGATAGATGAAACAAGGCTTCATACCACTGATACCAGCCATCATGTGGTTCCATGCTGCTCCTGCGTATCTCGGCTAGATACAGTACAAGCGTGTTTCAAGATGCAACTACCTTGGATATAGTGTGACAACTATAAGAAGACTGCATGAAAAAGAAATTGTAAGGTCTAGTACCGTTGAGAATTACAACCGTTCGCAGTGACTAGGTCATCAAGGCAAATGAGCCCTCCTTTACGAGGTGCGTATCAACCCGATCGGGTCGTGCTGACTCGTGCAACAAGCGTCATCAAACATGCCACCTCACATCCTTCAACTTGCGTCAACACTGTCAAGCTCGCTTGAAATCCATGTATAATCATGTGTGCATTGTTGTACAGGTACAGTTAGCCAGGTTATGGTTTTTGACAGATGACTTCTGAGTTACAAAGCAAAGTGAGATTCGGATGTCCGCCGAACGGGGTTGTCGCCAACTTAGGCTTATCAGTGGCCACACATATGTTAGAACTTAGCCAAATGGACAGCAAAGTATGACTCAGATGTGAATGTACTGAGATCGTGAACTAGCGCAAAGAGCATAACTGAACGGGAAGCTGAAAAGGAGAGATGTTGCTTCCATTCCGTCTAAACTCCCGAGCTTTATACCCCCTGCGGGGGCTGAAAATAGGATGGAGGATTGTACAAGTAATATGGACAATGTGCATGCATGCAAAGGAACGCGATGACTCGCCTGAGTTTGTATCGATAATTGACACGACTCACTTTTGAGAGGTCCGAACAAATAAACCATGTTAGTAAGCAGAGAGAGCAAAAGTCTATCTGGGTATTTGATTCCAGTCAGATGGATCAAGAACCTGATCTGCAGCATCCCGATGTGCTGTCCTTTCAAGCTGTAAATCCTCTGGTGCTCTTTGTCCCCTCCCCCATCTCCGACGCCTAGGATTACACCTTGTCCAAGTCGCTGATTATTGTTTGCACGCCTGGGTAGTGTTACAGTACTCTCTTCTGTTGTCACTCGTCCTTGGCAAGAACGGCAGATCATTCATCCAACGGATAACTTACATATCAAGGAGGAGGGCATCAGAAGACGTACTTTGTCTCGAAGATGAAGCAGGCCATGCACTCCTCATGATCGCGCGAAGACTTGGAGAGGCGGCGGGTTATTCAACTTTGTGGAAGCGTACAGGCATGAAGGAAGCAGAAGGCTTGGTCTGGACGAGCAGAGCACTGGCGTCTGTGCCTGGACCAACGATCGTGAGTGTGATACATTTTGATGGGTTGTTACACATAGCATGCACCAAGGGACGCACGAGACAACATTCAGTAAAGATTCGAATCCAAGCGTGAGCCTCATGTGATATCATATTGCTCACCCAATGTCACGCATTTGTCGGCTTCCTCGCCTCCTTCAAGTTTCTGTCTTGAACCCGCTCCTGTTACAGATTTGGATTGCCTTTCCGGCGGTGTACATCGCAGATCGCAATGTGATTCCGCACATGGGATGTCGGTAGACTGTTATCCTGCTAGCTGCAAAGTAATTGTTCGTCATCTCTTTGTGCTTTGCTCACCCAGTACATCTATCATAACAACGGTTTCAGAATCGATACTACTGTATGCAATGAAGATCACTGTAAACGATATAAATATGTTGGATCGAGGGAACTGGTACTATAGTGTGAGTCGTACAGCTAGAGACAGCGGTCGTCATGCGTGGATATAATGGACCGCGACAATTGATTACAGTCGTAACTTGGCACGACCTTCAATCAATCTGCCGCATTTATGCTACACGGCCGGAAGCAAACAAGCCATGTAGGGAGAGAGAGCAGACTTCTGTCTGGGCGTTGTACCCGGTGGGCCTTGGCCAGGACCTTGGTTAGCCAGGAGCCGCGCTGAGCAGTGCCAGGGGTCCTGGCGCAGTGGCTGGCGGCCTCGTAGTCAGTCTTGCATGTCGTAGTCAGTTAGTATCCTACCACTCGCACCTGCGGGTTCCCAGGGTGTCCCTCTCCAGCGTCTCTGTTTCCCGTTCGGTGAGTCGATTTTGCAAAATGAATCGGAACCAAGCGTGCTTACCGTCTCAGGGGCCACCGGTATTCCAACACGAGAAGCTTGAGATGGACTACTAGTAGCTACTGGTTGTAGCTAATTGTATGAGTCAGGATACGCTCATCCGATGAGGGTGGAGGGACCTACAGGGACTGCTTCAGTTTGACTTGCTGGGCTTGCGCCGGTAGGGTCATCCGACGGGGGACATAAAGGATTGGGGTCGGAGTAGGGAGTTCCTCGAAGGAAGTTCCTCGAAGGAAATATGTAATACAATTCACCCGCGGGCCTCCCATGGGCATGACATGGGTTCACTAAGGATTTGAGATGCGGCCCCAATCGTTCATCAAGAAAAATGTCACTTACCGCCTCCCGCATAAAAGCTATCGTGGATCGCGGGCGGCTGACTGCGCGTGGCGAGCCCAGCACAGCGGCTGGTCATGCAAATGTTGCGGAAGGATGTTGATACGGTCGCCAACGCGCCTCCCCATCCCATTCTTGAGCTAACCCCTGATTGTCATATGGTCCTTTAACGAATTGGTGCCACCGGGGTGTGGTCCTGGACACATCTCTGGAGAAGAGGATGCCGGTATGGGATGTGGCGATGATGCGGGGTGGGAGACCTCGATTGGTGGTACTTCGTCGATCCAGGGATGAACAGACAATACAGGGGATGGCGGCTTGACGATATAAGCGCAGAGACAAAGATGAGGTAAAGTAGTCACAAACCTCGTCATAGTCAAAGACAGGGCCTGAGGGTCTTGAACTTGAAACACCTCGAGTTGAAGTGTCGTGAGAACACGTCTGAAAGAAAATAGATGGGTTGATACCTCGAGAGGATCGATGTCATCGTCTTCATTGTCAGATGTAGTGTTATGACTTGATAGCTGGTATAAAGCTGTCAGCTGGGTCAGAACGACGATGGGACGAAAAGTCGTACCACGGAGGAGTCGAGAGACTTTTTGTTGTCGTTATACGAGAGCGCATCTTGGCTGGTCCCGTCACGATCTTGCTCCTCAACAAATGCCTGGCGCTGAATGGACTGCTTAGCTAGAGAATACGGCGGACCCGCAAAGCCTCACACTACCAAAGAGGTCCGGAAGGATGGTGCCGCATTGGTGCGAAGGTCGCGAATGACGACTCTGCCATCATTTCGTCCAGTGGCAAGATGGTTGCTATCTGAAGAGACCGTGATGGACCGTACTAGGGCCAATTTGTGCAAGATTGGATGGGGCCAAGAATGAAAGCGAGCGGTCCAACTGATAACCCATTCGGATGGAAGTCCATAGAACGGCATTTCAAAATCCGCTGAAGCATATTCGGTCACGCACAGTATTTTAGATATTACCCTTGCACCACAACCATCTACTGTTGCACTCGACATCCTAACAGAGGTCAACTTGTCGCTACCGGCTGCGGTCATAAGTATAGAAGTATGTGACTCCGTCTGCGTAGGTACTTAGATTTTTTTTTAAATTCTCTGCGTCTGGATCCCGTCATCATCCGAGCACAACAGCTTACAGAGGCATGCCGGGGTTGGAAGCGATTCCACTCGTGCCATCCTGGCTCATGATTACTTCCATTTAGGGCCTCACAGCTTGTCAGAGTCCCATACTGTTCAACCTCACCCGCAGCAACTTGGTTCAATGACTCGAATGAAATGCATCTCTCGAAGCTTTGAAGGTAACGCTACATCTTGATTCTTGATCCAGGAATCTATAATTTCAATTGATGAGACCTACTGGCACACAAGACTCGTGGCGAACCCATCTTCCGGGCCCACGATCATCTTCAATTTCGTCATGTGGAACCTAAGTGACGTGTAGTGACTTCAAACACATCAAACATCGTCTTCGCAGATGTTAACTATGAAAAATATAGTCGATCGGGAACCCAGATGTGGAGTGTCTCGACACGCAAGACATCGTGAGTATGCCTTTGATATTCCGGAAGCACGGACAGGGAGCTGACGGGTGCATGTTCTTGATCTCCTCTTTTCTAAGGAAGACACAAGCATATTAGAATGAACTTGGCATTTCCCATGATGAATAGAATGCGTCTCGTTAAGGAGGATGTCCAGCGAGCACTCTCGCGTCCCGTTACCATCATCTATCCGAGGGACAAGGTGATCAGATCGGGAGAGTGCTGTATTGCGTGCGCCGATATATCAAGAATGGATTGGATCTGGTTTCCATTCATCCACTGATCGCATTACTATGGGAGGGTATGAATCATGGCTCGGGAGCGGCGATAAGCTGATACCTTGCTGTTAGAACGGTGATATCGGCAGACTTGATGAGGGTGAGTAAAGAAAAATCAAAGTTCGATTGTTCAGCCAATATTGACCGCGGACTTTTTAACAGGGACTCACGCGTCAATCCTGCACGACGTGCTATTCGTTTGTAAGAGCAGGTGGTTGATATAGAATCATTTAAAAGGAGTCGTCCAATGACCGTTTTTCATTTTTGACCAGCTCGCACGATCTGTCAACCGCCAGGGGCAGGAACTTTGTTGTCAATATGTGGTCCAAAATTAAGACGAAAAAAGATATACAAAGTCAATGAGCTGACAACGTTTTGGCTAGGCGGGTAACACGTTGCGCCGTAGCAGTCAAATGTCTAGTAAGCAGGGCACCACTCAATGACAAGTGGATATCAATAATAGATCTCAATTAGTCAGACGTTACAAAGTTCAAGGTTCTCAATGTTCAAGTTGCGCAATATATAACAAGCACCTTCAAGTGATATCGGCATTGTCAACCTTCGTATCCTTCACTACATCACCATGAGCTCTTGTTGTTCTAATAAGGCGTCCCCAAATGACGGCGCGAACATCGTCAATGTCGTCACCGATGCGTACAGCAAGATCGCCCGAGAGAGCGCAGACCAAACATGTACGTCGATCATCGAGCCCGAGGATTTCGAATATTAAACGGTTAATTACCAGATGCTGACCGTGTGGCAAATGCGTTTGGATATAGCGCTGAAGAGCTTCAGACAGTCCCGTCCGAATCACACATGGGATTGAGTTGCGGAAATCCGGTTGCGACCGCGTCGATAAAGGAGGTAAGCATGACGCTTGTAGTCTTGCTATCGCCATACTAACTCGTGTGTAATAATAGGGTGAGACGGTAATCGATCTCGGTTCCGGTGGGGGCATAGACGTTTTTCTCGCCGCTGCCAAAGTTGGTCCGACTGGACGGGTAATCGGGTTAGATAACTCAGAGGTATGTTTAACTTGATTGCGGCCGCTTAAATACTATGTGCGAATCTCAGAGACTAACCGTGACATCACTATAGGATATGATTGCTCGCGCCAGACGAAACGCCGAGGCCAAAGGATTGAAGCCGCCACATGTTGCATTCGTCAAAGCAGTTTTGACAGACGATCTACCTATCGAAAGCAACTCGGTAGACTGTATTCTATCCAACTGCGTTATCAACTTGCTGCCACCTGCGGGTAAACTCAAGGTGATGCAGGAAATGCATCGTGTTCTCAAACCTGGTGGTCGTGTCAGCCTTGATGATGTATGTAGTTGAATCGTACGGGATTCTCATATACCTACCCCCGCATGCATAGATTGTTGCCAAAAAGCCATTCCCGGATTCCTTACGGTCTAATATGGCGGCATATATTGGGTGCATTTCTGGTGCCATCCTTCTCGAAGACTACAAGGGAATCATGCAGGAAGCGGGCTTCAGAGGTGCGTCATGTCAGACGCTTCAGTCTTACCGGTGATCAACAGTATTTGTTCGCAGAGATCTTGTTCACCGAAAGTCCTGCTGACCTTAACGTCTACGGTACTGTCGGATGCTGTGGAACGGGCGATTCGTTTAGCTTAGGCGATATTGGAGATTTGAACGAATGGGCTAGTGAGTGCGCACAGTCGGTAACTCGTTTATATTGATCAACATCACAAAAGAGTCCTACAAAATATATGCTACGAAGAGCGGCTCCTCTCCCACCGCCCCCGAATTGAAATCCGGGCCTGGGAACTAATGAGACACGTATCCGGATCCAGTGTCATCTCCAAGCAGCCTGAAGTGAGGGGAAGTTGTGGATCTCATTAGGAATCCCAAACGCGGCAGGGACTTCGTTGTTGTTGACGTCAGGGGCGACGACACTCAGGGCAATAGTTTCTCGGCACTGATAGCACCCTATCAGACCCGTATTTTATGTTGAGTTGAATGCACATAAGTATTAGGCCCCAGATTTTGAGATTCTAAAAGTAGGTACCTTCCAGTATCTCCCGGATCGCCCATGCATATCACACGTACATATTCGGCATTCCGCGTGAACCATTTTAGACTCCTAGAGGATCCCTTGCAGCCATCCTCGTCTCCTCCCGACCCCTGGTGATGCTCCACATGAATCACTTCAACCTCCCGGCAGATCCCTCATGGCCATCAATTCCTCCCAAACGCTTTGAGAAGTTTCTTTGATGTCCCTGGGGATGATGTCCTTGTGAGCAAAGCTCCGAACTCCGCAAACGACA
>JBBPMZ010000157.1:0-22015 GCA_038090575.1 Tylopilus cf. pernanus | reverse complement strand
CATACCGGAAATATATTGCCACTGCAAGCACCATCATTATGCCACAGAACATCGCCAATCAAGTTCTCCAGGCCACTGCTCAAATTCAGAATGACTGGGCTCTGTGGATGTGAGACAATCTCAGAAATGAGTTGGTGAGAATCATTGCTGCTAGTGAAATTATTCAGGACGAATGTTTTTCATTGCATTTTTAGAGCCAGATTAGCATCCATAGCGCAAGCTCACCACAACTGAGGCTCCTTGGGAGTCTCAAGACCATGCTATCCTGCCACTATAGAGGTAGAATGACAATCAATACATTATCTTTTGACAAGGTTTGTTCAGATGATGCTCAAGTCACCAGTGAAGCATATATCAACATTCCAGTGGATTAGAGTGTACCTGGCCCACAAGTAGCACAAAGAAAAAGGCATGTGATGGATGCCACACAGGAAAGGTCCGTTGTGAAGTGGAAGGTAAGCCTCCAATGTTTCTCTAATCATTATTTCATTTCTTAGACTAAAAAAACAACAGGGCTTCCATATATTTATCTACTTAAAGGAAAGACAGTGGAATGAGCTAAGCAGGAGACCAAGGAGCAAACTGAAGAGATCAATGAAGTCCAGGAGACTCTAATCAGTAGTGATTGAAAGTCCAGTTCAAGACTGCAAAAAGACTGGCAACTGGACCGGACTTTTGATCGGTTGCAACCGGACTGCAGTTGTAGTTGCCTGGATTTCAAGAATGAAGCGGTCCAGTTGCCCCCAATCTTCGAAAAATCAAAAAACCGGTCTAAGTAGGTTGCAACCGGTTGCAACCGGTGTACAGCCACACTACCATATTGGGAAGGTGTTTCCCTATTTAAAATAATTTTTTCAGAATTTTTGGTAATTATTTGGGCATTTTCTGAGTAGATACAAGATTTATAGTCTTAAAAATGACATGCAACCCGGAAATGGGCATATCTCGGCCATTTCTTGGTCGATTTGGCTAGATATTTGGTCGACAGATAGCCAAGAGTGTCTATTATGTTTCAGCTCACTATGACTAAGCGGTCCCGGCCGGTCCCGGCCGATGCGCAACCGGTTTTTCAAAAAACCGGTTGCAACTGGTTCAAAATTAGTTAAAGAGATTCCCGGACCGGTTTTTTGTGGTTTCGGTCCGGTCTTTCCATATTTGCGATGTATTAGGACCGGTCTGGGTCCGGTTGCCTTCCAAATAAGGAAAAAAACCGGACCAGACCGGACTTTTAAACTCTACTAATCAGGTGTGTGGAAAAGTTAGAAAATCTGGTGAAAGTGGGGAAAGAAGAAAGGAGGAGAATGATAGGGTGTATACAGGGTTTGGAGGACAAGGTGAAACAACTGAAAGAAGAGAGAGGCTCCCAGCTATAATGAACAACCTAAATATTATTATGAATTTAAAGTGTAGAGTTAAACTCAAAGAATACTGATGCTTCCGACTGAAATATTTGCAGTGGAACAAAATTCACATCGACCTACATTGTGAAGAATAGTTCAAAAAAAATGGGATCATAGGCTCCATGAGTACCCATGAGGATACATATTTTATCAATTCTGCATGTGAGGTCTAAAAAGATGATGGGTATAATATAGCCAAAGAATTTCAACAAGGAACTGCTAGATCCAAGTTCCTGTATTCCCAGTCAGAAGTATATGGTCCATGAGGTAGGTTAAATTACATGTAAGTGAAAAATACAACAGTCTCCACAAATTATTATATGCAAACTAGAGTTATTATATTGCATGAACTTCCAAAAAGCATGAAAAAATGGTATGGGTTCCATGAACATCACAGGCCAAGTCATATTAGCTAATTCTGAGTTCCTCTTGTGCTAGAATACATTCCAGCCAGGATTATCATATATATCAATCTACAATGCCCACAGTAGGGTAATGATGTAATTTTAATAAATGTGATCATTTAACACAATGGCCAAATTATTGTTGACTCAGGCCACGGATTGTTGATGAAAACTCAAAGTGGTGGCATGGCCGAGTGACTCATGGACCCTGGCATATTGTTGACATCAAGGTACTCTTTCCTCTTGTACACCAATCATCAGAACCACTCATTAGAACATGCAAGCCATCCTGGAGAATGTCTTGAGTGGTGCATCAGCCTGGGTCAATATTGTAGATGTTGGTGGAGGACCAGCAACACTCTATATACCTAATGGTGGCATACGATCACAAACTCCCAACTCTGGCAACTTTGTTTATGATCTCAAATATTTCAATGTTCTCGTATTTGATACCACAGTTTGGAAAAGTATAGCGATACAAGAGCGTCAGTGGTATCTGTCAGGCCGCAGGTCTATTGCACTTTGTCCACCATGGACTGCCATTTTGGGAGAATGCAAATCAAGTCGACAATGAAAAATGCCAGTTTGGTATGGTCGATGAACTGTTCCAACAATTCCTGAAGGAAATCAACCTGGAAAGGATTTGTCTCTCTCAACAGTCAAGTGAGTGTTTCATAAATACTTTGCCCCTGGAAGTCTAAGATTATATTACAGAACAAGCAAGAGATAGTCAAGACAGGGAGGACGATGTGCAGGTGCAAGTAGGAGAAGGACTGGATGTTGGACAAAATCACAGTAAGTTCATGTAAATCTTGTCAAAAATATTGATGAAGGGCAACTTTGTGACAGAAAATCCACATCTTATGCTGCAACTGAGATGTATGGAACAGCTCTCTGACTCACCGGTATGTTGCATGATTCCCAATTCAGACACAGAGGTATAACATTCTGATTACAGTTGTGGTTCATCAACTCCACATTGGAGTTCCCCAAGAAAACTACCAGGATCCAGTGGAGAGAAGGATTTGACACATATATGTCATTTTCTGCCATGGGAATGAAGCTTGTAAGTGAAATTTCCACTTTTTTGGATTTAAATCATTAAAAAAAATGGATTTTCACTCTTCACTTCATAGGATGTTGAAGGGAACATGGTGAGGGACTTGGCAAGCTGCCCTTCCCTAGAAAAAAATGATCTGGCGGAAAAATGTGGTTCTGGCTGGGATGCCTTTCATATGGGGGAGTTGGTCATGAAGATCATGCTCAATCTCATGCTGTGCAATGTAGGATGCGAGGATGCGGAAACCAAATAAAAGTGGATGGAATTCATGACACTAGTCAGAATGCACCTCTCGCATTCCACATTGGTCATGGTACAGGGATGGCACTTCAGGTGACCCACTTTTGGGGTCTCTTAGACACATCTTTCCCTACCAAAAGATGTGTCTAAAAGACACTTTTCCTATGTGATGTCACACACTTTTTGCATGAATTAGAGGGGTATAAAGTATTGCATAAAAAGTCATTTGGACAATCCTCAATATGATAGGGTAGGTTATTGTGACACACAAAAATATATTGTGACACACAGGTATTATAAGTGATAAAATATCAAATATCAATCAATAACTTTTGAATTATGTGAGTCATTCTGTTTGGCAAAGAAGAAAAGAAAAGTTATGTTAGAAGCAATATAAACTGAAACAAATTTCATCAAGATATAGAGAACTATTGTATGAGACTTGATGTTCATAAGTGATAGTGAAATATCAGTAACAGTGAGGGATATGTAGTATGTGTATAGTGAAAATATTGGGGTGCTATAAATAACACATTAAATTTGCTAAATTTGCAATATACATGTACTTGACAAGTAGTACCATGTGACAGAATAGATTACAATACAATAAGGACAGGTATGAGCCACAATCTTATTATCTGTGACACACAACAGGATGTCTGTGACACACAAGAAGATACTCTGTGTCACACAGAGACAGTCATTGTGACACACAATGTGATGATCTGTGACACACAAGAAGATACTCTGTGACACACAACAGAATGTCTGTGACACACAAGAAGATCCTCTGTGTCACACAATATGATTATCTGTGACACACAACAGGATGTCTGTGACACACAATGTGATTATCTGTGTCATCCAACAGGATATCTGTGTCACACAAGAAGATACTCTGTGACACACAATATGATTATCTGTGACACACAACATGATTATCTGTGACACACAACATGATTATCTGTAACACACAACATGATTATCTGTGACACACAACATGATTATCTGTGACACACAACAGAATATCTGTGACATACAAGAAGATACTCTGTGTCACACAGAAACAATTGTTGTGACACACAATAGGATATTTGTGTCAGACAAGGATATATAACACAATAACAGTCTATAACACACACCCAGCACATGAATACAACACAAGATATATAATCAATCTATTCTCTGTCTCTTCTTGGAACTGCCAACTATGCCCTTACCACCACCACCACCACCACCACCTAAAGGATCATTATCATAAAGAGCATCCCATAAGCCCAAGTCCTCCAACATATCAAGTACTTCCACACCATCATCTATATTTGAATTGTCAGTTTCACACAAGCTATCTGTGTCAGTGTCACTATGATCATCATTCCACTCTTGCTGAGAAACTCAACAGCCAGCTAGTTCCAATGCTGAGGGTCCCCAATGGGAGGGCAGCTGATAGAGTGAAGGAATCTTGCAAGCAGCCTCTTGCCAGGCAGCACACAACGAGAGCAACACATGCTTTCGTTCTTGTAAATGATACCTGATGATGGGTGAATCTAACCAATAGAATTAGTGTAATGCAAGAGGTATTTAAACACCTTACCTGCACTCTGGAAGGCAGAATCAATATATTGCCATTGACAGTACATTCAATGCTGCATTGCTGATCTCTCTCATTGCAACCGGATCTGTTCCTCCTCAGAGCAATGTAAGTCCAGCATTGCACAAATGCCACCACGAACAACATCATCTACAAGCCATGAAGGTGCTTCACCCTCATTGAGCCCAAGGTCTTGCCAAATTTCATGATCAACATCCATGGACCATATTCCAGACTTCGACAATGGTTGGGGGGCAATAGCACCACGAGGAGCTTGTTTTCAATTGATGCAAGCTTGAATCTTCGCACATAATGCATTATACTTCACTATCAGCTGTGAAACAGCAGGCTCATGGCGCTTTAGTGCCATCTGCATGTGATTCTGCATCTTCTTCTCTGTCCAGATATTAAGTAAAACAATGAAAAATACATTCCCAATAACTGACCGTTCATCGTCTGTCGGTAGTTGAGCTCTATCCTCTGCATCTCAAATCGCTGCTGGCGGAGCTGCTCCCAAATGCGCTCCTTCAAAGCTTGCGCATTAACACAATTACGCAGATAACTAGATTCTTTGAGTTTTTCCAGCTCTTTCTTATCGTCAACTCCAAGCAAGTGGATCTTGTGGTCGAGAGCATTCTTCAATAACTGGAGATCATCATACATCCAATTGAGCTTTGAGGACGAGAGCAGGACATAGACATTAGGGAGGGAGAGGTTCTGCTCGAGATCCGCAACTTGAATATCTTGCTCTTTGCCAGAAACACGATCCATGAGTAATAGAGCTTCTTCGACTAACTTCTGACCCATATTATTTGATTGACCTATTCATGAGTGAGATGGAAATCCAATGTACAAATAGGGAGCAACGTATGAGGCAACGCACGAGTTTGAGATTCGACTTGTGCTTTCCATGCACCTTCTAACGTTGAAATGTCCTGACCATCTAATACTTCCATCACCCCCTCTTTTCGATCCGCAGCAGCATCCCACTTGCAACTAAGCCATTGACCGTGCTTTGACATGGCTTTAAAGCATAAATAGCCTACTTGTGAATCTAGCACAAGGAGACACTGATGGAACTACACAAACATGAGCATCAAGCATTGTACATAAACGAACAACTTACCCCAGACACGCAACGACGGAATTAAGTGCTTCAGTGAGCTCCAAACACGCTCACAACCCTCACCATTGGACAGTCTGAAACCTTTGCACTTGCAAGGATGGTAAACGAGTTGACATGGCCAATTGTGTGCAAACGCATGGAAAACAGAAACACCAAACATGACGCACGAGAGATCACTGCCCAAGAGGTCATACTTCACGCAACTTTGCTGCAGCTGACACGCAATGTCATAAAGCAGGCCAACCGTTGCTGAAGAGGACAGGTGGTCAAGCAACTGACGCAGAAGGGCAAGCGCATAATGTTGCTTCTCGCCAGCAGAGGTCATATTCGTTAACCAAAGCACCTGACCGTGACAGCAGATAATGGCCATAATCCCGGTATCAGCGAAGAACTGCGTGCTCGCTTTGACTTGTCGTTCATCGGCTGCCTTGAAAAAATCGCCACACTCCTTCAAAACAGAATCTGGAAGGGGTATTCCCTCTTCTACTTGATCATCCAATTGGGCATGAGAGCCCACTGTACGCTGAGAACGGCTGCGTCGATTGTCCACAAATTTTTCCATTTTTTGCATGAACTCTTCGTCCAGAAACACCAAGTCTGGGTGACGACGAGCCGGGTCACGAGGGGATTGCCAACGTTTCTGGGTGAAGCAAGCGTCAATACACACAATATAGTCAGCCCTGCAAATAAGGCCGTGAGTTGAAAAGGAGTATCTTAGAAGACTCCACGGCGTACACGAAAGATGGATCATGTGCGACAGAACCTCCGAAACACAACGGACAATGTGACTGCAGGTACAGCGACGGACGGTTTCCAACTATTTCTTCCTCGTCACATGCCGTCGAGATAATCTTGTCAATGAATACTTTGGCGGCTAGGTGAAGAAGAGTAAACCAGTGCAATGCATTGGCATAACGTCAACGAAAGTTATGCTAAGAGAAGTCAGTAAATACTTGACCACAGGAAACACGAGCATACAACACCAGGAATCTTGTAGTGACGATCATTCAAGAAGCTTTCCACAGCGCTAGACCAACCTGTGACATTGAGAGCAAGGCGTAAGAAACACTCCCGATTAAACTGAAGGAGAGCTATGGTGACTGCGAGTGTCAGGTGGGTTGGGGATGCTGGGAATAGACCATTCGCCACAAGTTGAATAGCAGCAGGATTACATTCGCAGACAAAAATCTTGGATTCCTCGATTCCTAAGAGGATTGTGAGGACAAGGATAACGTGAAGACAGAGACTTACTGTCGAAGTAAATGCACTGAACGAGAAGTAAGCGACAACGGAGACAAGAGCATTTGCTACGATGGTGAGGAATGGAGGGTTTGAACTTCACAGGTGCATGATATTCAAGATATGGGGTAGTCAACGATGGAAGAACAACATCCCTCCATCGAGCCCACTGTTGTGCCTTCTTGCTTGTTGTGTTGTGAAAATCAGCACGCTCATCAGTCAATGGAAAATATGTGGAAAATCCAGAGTCCAAGTGATCCGGAACGAAAGGCGAGGGTTGTTCAGTGTCTTCAGAGAGAGGGGGGTCAGCAGGAGGAGCTGACGACTCTGAATGACCTGAACTGGGGTAGGATTCTCAGTGTAAGATTTGCTACGGCCAATGTAGAGAAGCGGTTGAGCAAGTGGTTTGTTTTTGGAGTGTCAATATTTCTGCATGACCTGTGCAGTAACCAATTGAATGCTAGGGGTACCATCCGGAACAATGCTCAGAGACGACCTAGATTTCCTTAGTAGCCTGGAATGAATAGAGGTCATTGAGTATTCGCGATAAAAGCAAGCAAAAACCAACCACGCTTATAATAACCTTGCCTTGTTGTTAACACGTACCTTGATGATCTATTTCATGAAGTCCGTAAGCCATAACATGTAATAATATGTAATAATATGTAATAGATCATTACAATACATAGATCAAGGGAAGATGAACGATACATGCAGATGAATGAGATACATGCTTAAGGATAAAAAACACAAGGTAATGAAGGACATCTACGTAAACAGTTGTACACAGATTGAAGGTAGAATTCAATTAAAATATTATCCGTTGCTAAATAGTCCTGCTCGGGCTTAGGAAGTGTTGCATTGAGAACAGAAGGACAACCAGGCCAAGCGACCACCACCTGCCACAAGCAATTAAAGGCTACTCTGCGTCTCTTCCAATCTTCCACCACTATTCCACCTTCCACCCGAGAAATAGAGTTGTCGAAGACAGCATCAATACTGGTGGACTCGAAGACTTTAGCGATCTCCAGTTCTCGCTTCTGGATTGTTGCGTTGTCTGTATGATAAGTCGGAGCATAAAAATGATCGAGGTAAACAATTTCCCAATGGAAGTTGAGTTCGTTGAGCTCCCACAAGATGGTGGCAATTATTGGCAGTCCAGCAACGATAATCCTTTCAGCTGGTATCTCCTCGCTGTGGAAGTGGAAAGTCGCAGGAACCTCACACTGCAAGCGGCGTAACTCAGAACCATGTGATCCAAGAAATTCCAAGGCGTTTTGTCGTTGCTCTTGGCTCTTTTTTGCAGACGCAATCTGCTTCTTTGACAAAGAGCCCTGTGCGAGGGTACTGATATCCTCGAAAACCGGTGGAAGAAGCCATGCTATTTGGCAATAAGAAGCATAGGCAGGTGCCTGACGATTGCAATCTTGGATGTGTTGAGGTAGACCGTTCAAGATTTCCCTCCAGATCTTCGAAGACAGCGTAGGTAGCTGCCTATCAACAATCCCACAGTGCCAAATGCCCCGAATCATAAGCCAATTAGCTATATAACGCGCTAACCTCTCCCCAGCAGCCACACGAGCAAAGAGTAAAGGATTGGGATATGCAAACCCAACTGCCTCGAAGTTGGCACTGCCTTCTGCAGGGTCGCGAACGACATTGTGAAGGTGACACTGCCAAGTTAATAATGGTTTTGGCAGGATGGGGTTATCTGGTTCTTCCCAATCGCTGACATGAGCAGGTCGTCATAGGGGAGCTGTGTGGCTTCGTTAGGAATGTGAAGGAGAAATAAATATGATTATCTTACCAGTACACCTGCGTTCGTCCAGGCGACTCAATCTCGATTCTATGGATGGAGCCAGAGTCTTGCCCACATTCGATATGACACGCTGAGAGATTTGGTTGATAACATCATTAGATAGATGTTCAACCACAAGTGGACCGCTCTTCCGAGAGGAGAAAACAACAGGGGATGGACAGCGATGGGGCTGTTGAGAGGGAGCACTCGGAGGTTGAAGGATGGAGGGAGTGGAAGAAGGAACTGCAGAGGAAATGAAGTCATCCATATCAACAGGGAGAGCTGTGCTATAATGATGAAGAGGAACACGACCAATGGGGTGCATGAAACGATTCCATGACAAGCCGTCCAACCCTGTATGTATTGGATCTTGAGGGTCACTGGCGAGTTGAGTAACGATATCTTGGTCCCAGCACAGCTTGGTCAAGTCTTTGATGATGATGTTGCGGGGAATGAACTGACACTCACGAATTTGCCAGACTGGCACACCTGCTTCCCACAACATCTCCATCAAAGAGGCGCTGGTAGTAAAGACCCCCATCCACGTCTTGTTGACAGGATAGCACTGACCCTTAGCCTGCAAGTTGGGAGCACGCGTACAAACATCGGTTTGAAAGGTGTGCCAAGCATAGAGATCAAGGAAGCAACGCTGGAAATCAGTGAGAACAGTGACAATGTCGCGTAAAATCATCGGAAGATCCTTCAATTTGAGGATATTGCATTTCATGGTGTGAACAAGGGTACCAGCAATGACACTGGGCCACCCTCTCTTCTCAACAAATTTCGTGACTGCTTCTGTGAGATATATGGCGCAATCTTGCGCAGACGAGAGAATCTGCTGCTTGATGCGACCAAGTCAGATGGTGGAAGTCGGAGTGTGTGGATGTTGCCAATCAATGTCGGCCTTGGTGATGTTTGTCCAAATCACCCATTGATGACTTTGCAGCAGCAAATCAGGAATAGTTTCTGGGAAGTCCGATGAGATTGGGAAATTAATGGAGTGAATTAGTAACAGTACCTTTGCAGGGAATGAGACACAACCATGGATATTCCTTGTTATAATGCTGAGGAGTTTGGAAGGGATCGATATAACCCCAATGGCCATCTGAACGGTATCGCAGAGTAGCATTTCCGAGAACAATCCCCGGGATGCTTTTCATGTTAGGTGACGAAATGATAAGATCATTCGCAACAGTGATTACTTGCGTGTCCCAAGGTCCCAAAGACACTGTAGGTAAGGAATTAGTTAAACTCTCAACATATCTATCTCAACAAATGTTACGCACCACTTTCATCCCTGTTACCACCGCAGAACTTCACTAAGTTGCTGTATGACATTTGCTCTGGGACATTGAAGTCCACGAGGGCATTAGATGGAAGGTGGGAAGTCATCTGGAAAGGAATTAACACCCCCGAGTTGAACGTACAAGGGTATGAACCTTTCGTGACACGTTGTAGTAGCTGGAACGCATTGTAGAAATGGCCAGAGGACGAGTACAGCGACAACGCTGTCACTGAACAGAAGGCACAATGCTGTGCTTTCGTATGATTGGCTCAAATTCTCAATGCGCGTCGAGATGAGAGCAAAGTCCAATGCGCGTTGGACTTTCTGGCAGGGGAAGGCGTAGTATGAGGGAAAGAGAGAGAAAGTTGAGTTCTAATTTGCGAGGCACGTCCGTCCTCATAATTCAAGCTCTGCCGACTTGACACAATTATCAATATGCTTTGACACTACACTTCAACAATTGATTCAAGCTCCGTTCAGAAATTCTAGCATGTCCATTCACGTCAATGAGTCTCACCAAAAGTAGTTATATATATGTCTGTACAACGACTCATTGTAGTATACGAGCGACGTAAAATGTTTTTAATAAGTGGACCAAAAGACATGAAGGTGTCAGGACCCTTGTAGATAGCTTGAGAAGACCCGGCAATATATGAGAACATGATTATCTGAAGTAATGCTTCGCAATTCTGTATAGACTATGAGGCGCTTACTGAGAAATTAGGGAGCAGTGTGGAGAAGCCTAGTAAAACATTATAGTAGTATGTATATCATATTACAGGGAGTGTATCATACGCGATTCTTAACGTAGTAGTTCATTATCATAACCTGAAGTAATTATTACTTGCAACTCTATATACTATATAGACTATGGAGCGCTCACTAAGTCCTTAGGTAATGGTATCGAGAGGCATACTAAATATTATAGTGGTATGTATATCATATTATAGGGAGTCAATCACACACGATTCTTAACGTAGTTCATTATCATAATATGAAGTAATTATTAACTGAGTTGCAATTCTATATATACTACATAGTGGAGCGCTCACCGAGTCCTTAGGTAGTGGTATCGAGAAGCATTATAGTGGTATGTATATCATATTACAGGGAGTCAATCATACGCTCTTCTTAACGTAGTTTATACTAAATATTATAGTGGTATGTATATCATATTACAGGAAGTCAATCATACGGTCTTCTTAACACACTCACCAGGTCCTTAGGTAGCAGTATCGAAAAGCGTACTAAAATACTATGGTAGTATGTATATCATATTACAGGGAGTCAATCATACACTCCTCTGAACGTACTTAGCTCCGTCACGGCATACCTGTCAGCTGTGAGTTAGAGTTGCAGCAACCAAGAGTAAGCCAGCCGAGTTACCTATGAACGTATCCCTTCTTGTGATTGAGTTAGTGATGTTCTTGATCCGAAGACATGCATTCGACACGTCTAGGAGCTGTCGTGTGCGCCCATTCACACCCCAGGTGGGCTATCGATCGAGGTGATACCGTCATGGGAAAACCAAGGGGCCAAAGTTTTTTGATGGTGAGTGGGCTATCAATCAAGGTGGTACTGTCATGGGAAAACTGAGGGACCAAAGTTTTTTGATGGTGAGTGGGCTATTGATTGAGGTGGTACCGTCATGGGAAAACTGAGGGACTAAAGTTTTTTTATGGTGAGTGGGCTATCAATCGAGGTGATACCATTATGAGAAAACTAAGGGGCTAAAGTGTTTTGAAATCGCGACGGTGGTGTTTGAGTGTTCATCCAGTGAGATAACGACATACAGAGAAAGAGCCTTGTTCACAGTGAGGGGAGAGCGATGACAACAGCACAAATTAGATAATCACATTCTATGTGTGGCATTGCCGGCGGCATGGGAAACACGCTGCGCACAGCATTACCTAGCTTTTAGATTAATAAGGTTTGATGACGTTCCTTATTTGGAATTGCCAGTGGCAAGACCTGTGGCATTTGGTGACCGTGTGACAAATGGCATTCACCGGTCGCCACCCCAAATTCATTTTGGCTTGCCAACTCTGTTTGAAATGTCTTTTCAACCATCTCCCTGCCGTCGCAGCATGTCTGTAAACCCGTTCACAGCGTCGTGGACATACCATCGCTCAGAGCGCGCGCTCTGGGCTCTCTCTTCCAGTCCTCAGCATAGAGGATTGTGTAGATTCTTCTTCCAACGCGTGTTGGAGAAGTTTTGTGGCAGAACGGAGGTTGCAAAGTATGTCCAGATGCTGTGTATCTGTGGTCTGACCAATTTTTGTTAAGGATTCATTGGCAGGACGCTTGGAACTTGTGACGACTGTCGGGTTTCTGTTCAGAGTGATTATCACTCGTTGGAAGGTTAGGGCACAGCAAACATTTTTTAGAATCTCATTCGCTCATAATTTTGCAGTATACAAGTGCGTCAATTACTTGGTCCACTGCAGGATACCAGAACCGCTGCACTTTTTGTGTGAGTTATGATGTTTGTATGTCAAACCCAACTGAAATTGACCTGCTTATAGCCCGATATACCAATAAGATGTTGAAATCAGTGATGTTTCTACTTCAGACTTCGTCTTTGAATCACTGATTAGATGAAAGATCTTATCTTCATACTTACACTATCATGTTTAGTCATAGATCCGTTCTACGGATATTTTAGTCATTCTTCATGACTCATGATACGCTTTTATCGTATCTTCCTTTCTTTATTTAGAAAGAGACTTCATTGCACACGGACCAGCACATATACATGTACAAACACCTTTGTATGTATATAAGGAGAGCTCTCCTCTATCGCTCTCCTTAACTCGAATTACTACCTCGTTCTTTGAGTCCTCTGCAGTCCCTCTACTGCTCAAGTCTTACCTCAAGTCGCCCAGCTCCATAGTTACTGTGAGTTTCCCACAGTACATCCTTCTTACGAAGAGACCTCTGCACCCAGACCTTATAGGCTGGATACAAACGAGAACGGGCACTCTTGTTAGGTTATGAGCCCCGCTTGGCCCTGATACTGTCATTCTTTGTGCACACCTATTCCCTGATATATCAGACCAGGCGCTATGGAGCCCTTTGAGGTTTCGATGTTTCTTCACCTCATTTCCTTTGTAGTTCAGATCTTTCAGATCATCTACAGAGAGACAGTTAGCGAACGGCTTATGCCCTTCACAGTTTGGCTTCGTGTCACATATAGCTTGTGGTACACCTGTTTTGGTCACCCAGCTTATTGCTCCCTCATTTTGATGTTCAGAGTTCAAGTAGCTGACGACATCTTTGTTCTTAACATAGGCCTCACCCGCCTCACTGTTTCAGAACAAGAAGTACGTTCTACCCCACCTTCTGATCAGGCGAGACCCCGAACTCCCCCTCCTGAACAACCCTCACCTCGAGGAGATTCATCTACTGCTCCACCTAGAGCGAGACGTCCCTACAGATTACCCAGAGCACCTAGGAATCGTTCTACTCCGTTCACTTCGTTACCCCTTACAGAAGAACTCACTATCGATGACAATTGACCTTGTGGCATAAGCAATTGCTACATCGATCGATACCTTTCCCATACCAGAGAAAGAGAACCTTATCACCGTCCTTGTCCTATCTGTAACAGTCACCTAGAAAACGGACAATCCTGCTACAGTACCGGTCCAGATTCCTCTCACTTGCACCATCAAGTTGATCGAAGGAACTCGACCTTCACCCATTTCCGGAATAGTTTCTGAGGAATATCTTATACTGGATCTAGACGCCTACCTGATCGTCCTATCTATCCTCCTGACGAGCCTACTTTTGTTCGAGAACAGAGAAGGAGACAACGTCGACAACGAGTAGTCGACAACACTTCGAGCTTTCTCCCATCCCTTCATTCTGATTCCGACTCTACCCTGGTTGAGCCTGCTCCCAGATCTAGCCTCGTCATCCCAGATCCAGACACTCCTCCCCTATTCCATCATGCAGAGCCTAGCAGCCAAGATAATAGACGTCCAACAACTCCGGAACTTCAAGCAAGATTTACCCCGGAGAGGTTATTGCGAATTGGAACACTCATCGATTTGGAAATACGATGAACAACAGTTGAAGATAACGGCGACGGAACATCAACAGTTGTTCACCCACCAGAACTTCAACCACCTCGAGACCGAACCGAGGAAGGCAACATTCCACTCCCCTCGTCCCCTTCCTCTCCCTCTTCCTGATCAATCAGGAGACATGTATGAGTTCTGTGGTAGAGAAGTACCTTTCTATCACGCTAATCCGAGTTGTCCACCTCATCAGCCTGGAGTAATCCAGCTGAACCGCATTGTCCAGCCTTTTAGGCTTCAGACTTGCGAGACCTTGACACCGGATGATAGCATCCTACCTTGTGGACTCATGTACCCTGACGAAACACTATTCTCAGTGTACAGTGGTGCTGGATGGGCTTTCCCATCTCCGTCTTATGACAAGACTCCCACTTCCCTGGTTCATTATCACGGTTTCAAAGTTCTTCGTCGCGATTTCTTCCCTCCGATGTTCATTCCTGAGCATCTCTCTATAGACGATTTCCGATGCAACGATCCCAATGATCAATTCATCGCCTCTGTCATCAATTGTCCTACTAAGGTCGACAGAGAGAACTACCCTCGACACGTCATACTTCAAAATCTCCCCACTCCTTCAATCCGATCCTACCACAAAGCGTACGATCAAGCATGCCATGAAAAATATAATCGCGAAGTTCGGACCTCTCATCTCAAGAGGATCCAGAAGGTATTGAAGGAAGGTACTGAGCAACAGCGAGAACGGATGTATCAAATCCTCTCGTACTCAGACGTATCTAGGAGACGTGCTGGGAGGAGAGCTCAGAGACGCATAACCGGACTATATCTTGAACGCACTGTATAAACATAGATGAATCTTACTTGTTGTTTCTTGGAGTATAAAAGGGATTCGATCGAACCTGAACCAGCTGAGCTTCTTTTATTATGTCATACCGAAGCTAATCATTCTCTATCCAACAGTAATGGCTGTCAAAGTATTCCCCAAGGTTGACTCTTTCAAAGCTGAGGGTGGCATCCTTAGCCAGATCCCTAGGCTTACAGGTCAACACGACTACCATGAGTGGAAGGCTCGCATCCATGACCTCCTTGTCTCGATGAACCTTGATGGGATCGTTGACAACAAAACAGCTACCGGAATCTCCAACTCAATCAATATTGCTACTGATGAGCTGGATGAATGGAAGCGCATGGATAACAAGGCCCTATCCTATCTCACCTTTACTTCGGCCTTTCAACTGTCTAGGGAAGCACCGTCCACTTGGACATCTAGGACTATGAAAATCAGATCTAACGAGTTACCTTCCTTGTCTCGAAAACTTGCGAGTACTGGAAGAAGATTTCTGATAAATACTCCTCTAAAGGAATTGCAGGCCAGATCTCGATTATGACTCAGATCTTGCGAAAACGCATTCACATATCCTCTGCACAGAAAGACATTAATGCCTTTCTAACCCTCTTTGACGAATTCGCAAAAGCAGGAGGAGATCTCTCGGATATGTCGAAGGCACTGTTCCTTTTACTAGCGGCACCAAAGGAATTCAAATCACTGCGCTCGACTATGTGTCAGCACACTGATGTCAAGGATTTCACAGTAAATCTGGTAACATCCAGCATTATCACCGAGACCGTCTTACACTCCGGTGACACCCTAGGATCTCATCGTATCAATGAGACTCGAGTCGAGAAACCTCCTCGAAACTCATCCGCAAATCGCACATCAGTGATTCAGAATGGACCCCCACAGAGAAATCAGTGGAGACCACAGCAGAGCAATGCTCAAGCTGGTCCTTCTAATCATCCTTCAAGCGGAAATCCCCAGAGGAACCGCAAGAAGAGACCCACTCGTGCTGAGTATGCAAGAACAGGATATGACAAGAGACACAAAGGGAAGGGTAAGGCTAATGAAGCCATTGCCAATGCTGTTATCACCCATGATCCAGATTTTACCATGGATTATCAGGAAGACGATTTTACTCCTTCCTTACCCCCACTCGCCCATCGTATCACACCAGATGTTTCGACAATGGTCACTGACATGAACAGTTTCCACTTTGACTCCGATCAAGCGGAACATGGTTGGGGAGACAATCCAGATCTTGATATATCACCATCGACTTCCTCTCATTCCTTTCATACCTGCAGGAGTTCCTTCTCTGTCTGAGGGACTACCTGATCCGCTTCCTGACAGACCTTCTACCAAGAAGAGACCCAAGCCACGCAAAATTGTAATTGGAGGATTAGCCATGGGACTTGCATTGCCTGGCACTTCTGTCAGAGACCCCTTTACCTTTCAATGCCCCCATAGGTCGTATTTTGATGACTTTAATCCTATCACTTTCGACAGCCTAGAGTCAGGTGTTTACACCATGACTGCTAGAGACAATTCCCATCACCTTACCTGTCGTATGTGTATTGAATCCAATTCTTCTGGCTTGTATACCGTTGGACACTCTAAGCAGCCGCAATCCTCAGATCATTGGATGATTGATAGTGGTTGTACTGATCACATTACACCCTATCTAGACGATTTCTCTCATTTAGAGAAAGGAACCCGTACTGCTTCAGTAGCGAATGGTTCTACCGTCACTATGTATGGTCCTGGAAAGGTCATACTCCGACCTGAAGGTCGAGGCCCTCTCATCCTTGATCAAGTATGGTATGCTCCTAAAGCTGCTCATCGACTGTTATCTATCCCCACTCTTGCCGCTCAAGGCTATAGGAGTGAGACTATGAAAGAAGAAACAAGTATCTGGAACATCGAAGATGTTCAGGTAATACAGGCTTTTGCTTTATTTCCTGACAACAATCTCCACTGGTTTCGGTCATCTCCGATCAAACCTGGTGTTATTGCTTCGGTGGTCAAGAATGATTCTAGTCTTTGGCACCAGCGCATGGGTCACCCCTCTGATAATGCGCTGAGACATCTTAGTGCTCACACTACTGGTTCTTCCACGGTTGCTGTTCCTTCCAAACGAGCTCCCTGCAAAGGCTGTGCTCTTGGAAAAATGCCTAATCGCTCCTATCCTCTCTCTGAGAAGCGTGCTACTCGCGCTTTGGATCTCCTTCACACTGATCTTATGGGACCTTTCGATACGGAATCTCGCACTCGCAAACGCTATGTGCTTACCCTTATCAATGACTATTCTGGCTTTGCCCTCCTTGCTTTTCTGCGAGAGAAATCTGAAACCTGTCGCTTTATTCAGGACATGCTACGCATGATGGAGAACCTTGCTGGTTCTACTGTCACCTCTGTACGTTCTGATCGAGGTGGGGAGTTTATGGGACGAAATGTCCAGACGTTCTTCGCATCCAGAGGTATCTCTCATCAGACCTCTGTCCCCCACACTCCACAACAAATTGGACGTGCTGAGAGATTTAATCGTACCATCTCTGAAAAAGCTGGGGCAATTCGCCATCATGCATGCCTACCCAATGTGTTCTGGCAGGACGCAATGGAGACTTCACTTCACATTTATAATAGGCAGCCTGTTCGTCGTCACGGTCTGAATTGGAAAACCCCCATCGAGTTATTCTCTGGGAAGATTCCAGATGTGTCCTACTTTCGTGTGTTTGGATGTTCTGCTTATGTCTATATTCCAGATGAGATGAGACAATCAAAATTAGCAGCAAAGGCAGAGGAAATGACCTTTATTGGATACGAACATGGCACTAAAGGATGGAGATTCTGGTCTCAATCCAGACATCGCCCCTTCATCTCTACAAATGCCACTTTTGACGAATCTTCTTTTCCTTCATGTTCTAGAAAGACTAGAGACAAACCAGACCGTCTACACGAAGATCCTGCACTCGATCTTGGTTCTACTCAGGAACGGAATCCGGAAATCCCTCCTCGAGTTATTGTCAATGATGATATAGAACCACTGGTTCAACCAGTACCTAATCAACCTCCTTCCTCGCATTCATCACGATCTTCATCACCATCTAGGAGTCCCTCACCATGGAGACCTCCTTCATCCCATTCTTTGCATAAATCAGGAACACAATTGCACCATCCATTATCACCTTTATCACCCCTTACTGAATCTGAACTATCCCTTCCACCGGTTTCACCACCATCACCTAAATCTGGTTGGAAGAGAGGCGTTCAACCTGGACGTTTTACTACCTCCTCTGGAAATTGGAGAGACTTTGAGGATATGCCGCAGCATAAACGGTTTAAACTTCCTCCCTATGAACGGATTCAACCTCATCCTCTTAAACCTGCTCTTTGGCAACCACCACGCCAATCTAGAGAACCTCTTACAGCATTTCGTGCTCTACCACATCAAAATAGGCAGACTATACAGGAACGAACAAATGTTCGACCTCCTATTGAGGAGAGACGCACTACTCGTGCACATGCACCATGCATCTTACCTGATAACGCCTATGGTAACCGCACCCCGCTTGAGATTGAGTGAGATCTTGCTAGAGGACATGTTCCTATTCAGGAAGAGCAGATTCCGGTTAATGAACCAAGACCTACCAATGATGAGGATATGGGAGACCTTTATTCGAACCAATGGATGAGATTTCATTTATCATCTGCGATTACTCAGAACTTACCCAAATTATATTGGGATATTCTGAAGATGCCCACTCCTGAACAACAAGATTGGAGACTTGCGATGGAAGAAGAATATCAATCCCTCATGGACCGCAAGGTCTGGGATTTGGTTGATTTACCTAAAGGTCGAGAGACCATCAAAGGGAGATGGGTCTATGCAGTTAAAAGCGATGGTAGAAAGAAAGCCCGCTTTGTGGCCAAAGGGTTCACACAGATCTTCGGTATTGACTATGAAGAAACCTTTTCACCAGTCACCAGGTTTGAAACCATTCGCCTTCTTCTAGCCTTAGCCGCTTTAGAAGATTGGGAAATAGAAGCACTCGATGTCAAGACTGCTTTTCTATTTGGCGAACTTGATGAAGATCTCTATATGGTTCAACCTGAGGGTTTTATTCGCAAAGGTCAGGAAACTAAGGTTTGTAGATTGCGAAAGGCCATCTATGGTCTCAAGCAAGCAGCGCTTCAATGGAATAAGACGCTACATGCTTCCCTGATCAAGTTTGGATTCAGGAGATGTCATGCCGATCCAGGTGTTTATTACAAATATATTGGCAAGCATATTATCATTCTTGTCTTTTATGTTGACGATTCTCTTTTCATGGGCAGTGATAGGTCACTCATTATGACTCATAAGAAACAGTTCATGGATCGTTGGGAATCCAGGGATCTTGGTCCAGCCCAAGAATACCTAGGAATGAGGATTACCAGAGATCGCAAGAAACGCACTCTGAGACTAGACCAGTGCTCCTATGCACAGAAGGTCGTGGAGCGATTTGGTCAACAGAGTTCCAAAATGCTCTACTCCTCTACCCTCCGGATATAATCCGAGACCAAACGAATCCAAGGAGAATCCTACTGTTCGGAGCAGATACCAGTCGGTCATTGGATCACTGTTGTATATCATGCTTGGCACTAGACCAGATCTTGCTTATTCGGTTATCAAGATGTCACAGTTCTCTGCGAATCCCTCTGAGGAACATTTGCAGAAGGCAATCTATATTGTTCGCTATCTTGCTTCGACTGTGAACCTCTGCATTACTTATGATGCAGAAGGACCTTCTATACAGAATGGTCTCGTTGCTTACTCTGATACCGATTGGGCAGGAGACATTGAGACCTCACGGTCCACAACTGGCTACTCCATTTATCTGGCAAATGGAATCGTGTCCTGGCTCTCCAAGAGACAGAAGAGAGTTCGACTTTCATCTACAGAAGCAGAATATTGTGGTATGACCAAATGTTGCAAGCAAATCCAATGGATACGCAACTTATTCGAAGAGATTAATATCTCTTTACCCCCCATTCCACTTTGCGTCGATAATCAAGGCACCATATTCTTAGCCTCTAATCCCGCTCAGGAAGGACGTACAAAACATGTTCGTATTCCGGAACACTATATCTGAGAAGCTGTCGAGTTTGGTGAAGTCATCCTCTACTATGTTCCCACCAATCTTCAGTTTTCAGATATCTTTACCAAAAATCTTGGGAAGATAGCTTTCGAGCGAGGACATAAAAGTCTCACTTTATCTCCTTTATCATGACACACATTTCTAGTGAGGAAGAGTGTTGAAATCAGTGATGTTTCTACTTCAGACTTCGTCTTTGAATCACTGATTAGATGAAAGATCTTATCTTCATACTTACACTATCATGTTTAGTCATAGATCCGTTCTACGGATATTTTAGTCATTCTTCATGACTCATGATACGCTTTTATCGTATCTTCCTTTCTTTATTTAGAAAGAGACTTCATTGTGCACGGACCAGCACATATACATGTACAAACACCTTTGTATGTATATAAGGAGAGCTCTCCTCTATCGCTCTCCTTAACTCGAATTACTACCTCGTTCTTTGAGTCCTCTGCAGTCCCTCTACTGCTCAAGTCTTACCTCAAGTCGCCCAGCTCCATAGTTACTGTGAGTTTCCCACAGTACATCCTTCTTACGAAGAGACCTCTGCACCCAGACCTTATAGGCTGGATACAAACGAGAACGGGCACTCTCGTTATAAGAAAGTAACTATAAATGCAGAGCATCGTGTATCTCGAAGGTATGCATTACTTTGGCATCAAGCAACTCAGGTATTCTAATTTGCACAAACACAACAGATGGCGACGAGAAGATCTGCACGAATCCAACAATTACCTGAGTGTGACAAGCTGTACTTTTCGAAGCATGAGCGTTGACCAGCTCAAGGACTCGAACATGAAGAGCAAGGTAAAATTGGAGATGGTATGTTACTGGTAGTTTACCAGATCGTCTACCACTTATATTTATACAAAGCAGTCGCCAATGCAGAAGAAAATTTGGATGGAGCTCTCTGTCACTCACCACAGCGCACAGAAGGTAGTATATTTGATTTCAAGTATCATACGTGTCGCTCATGCTCGACATAGAGTCCGGTCTCTCTAGAGCAGACAAAATTGGCCCTCCTGTGGGAGTTCCCCAGTGCAAGACAGGCAAGGTCTCCCACTCTGCCCACAACAGAAACGTGACTATTGCCAATACAACAACACTTTGTGCCCGGACTTCCGACGAGCAATCCCTTCGTCCCCCAGCACTCCCTCGCGCTTCAGCTACCCCAAACGAAATTACAAGCACACTCAGCAACGATACCCAGCCGTTTCCTCCCCCAGCGGTCCCTTGCGCTTCAGCTACCCCAAATGAAATTACAAGCATGCTCACCAACGATACTCAGCCATTTCCTCCCTCAGCGGGCCCTTGCACTTCAGCTACGCCAGATGGAATTGCAAGCACACTCAGCAACGATACCCAGTCGTTTCCTCTCCCAGCGGTCCCTTGCGCTTCAGCTACGTCAGATGGAATTACAAGCACACTCAGCAACGATATTCAGTCTCTTCGTCCCTCGGCATCCCAGTGCACGTCAGATACCCTAAACGGAATTACAAGCACGCTCAGAAACAATACCCAGCTGTTTCGTCCCTCAGCATCCCAACTTGAATGTGCGTCAAATACCCCAAACAGAATTACAAACACACTCAGCAATGATATTCAGTCTCTTCGTCCCTCAGCATCCCTGTGCGCACCACATCAGCAAACCACTGTTGTGCCTACAGGCCCTACAGGCCCTACAGACATTCTACAGGCTCTACAGACCCCACAGACTCTACAGACTCTACAGGGTCAGCAGAGATTAGTGGTATTTGTTATTATTTGATCTGTTATTTGATGTAGTATGTGACACTCTATTTGGCACATTATTTGGCATACTTTGTACCACACTTCTGATAGACTTTCACTAC
>JBBPMZ010000156.1:0-22118 GCA_038090575.1 Tylopilus cf. pernanus | reverse complement strand
ATCGACGGAAACCCAGCTGGTTATTTCTCCCACTCCCCGTCGTCAACTTCCGACTATCAATACAATGTCTCAGTTTATGCCAATGATACACTCTCTTTCGATGAGCACAGGGTGACAATCCAACCTGTCTATTCAACGGATAATGTATTAATGCTGTTTGACTACTTGGTTTATACGTGCGTTCTTTGTCTTCAAGCTCTCCTTTTGAATACCCTTGAGACTCATGGTCTATTAGAACAAATATAGATACCGTAACTGCATCAAGTTCCGCATCACAATCTGCTTCAGCCACTCCGAATCCATCATCAACGAGTGGTTCATTGGACGCTCAAGGCACAGCATCGAGTCAAAATAACGCCGCTATCATCGGCGGCGCAGTGGGAGGAGTTGCGATACTTGTTATCGTGGTTGCCTCTACACTGTGTTATCGTAGGCATAGAAAACGCCGTAGGAGCGAGGTGGAACAATCTGTATCGGCGTCACCTTTCCCACCTGGTCTGGCGCTTTCGGGTCTGGTACCCCTCAAAAATGACCCTATGCGAATTGAAGCCAGCGAAATGCGTTCTACATTTGTAGAGGTACGGCACTCATTCATTATTTTAACTACGTTGATTGAATTTCATGAATAGTCACAAGCAAGAAATGATGCCACGGCACTGGCATCACAACAATCTACAGACTCGGATCGAACCCCTACGAACTCGCTGTCGACCACTTCCCAGAACAATCATTCTGGCCTTGTTCGGCAAGTCGAGCTGCTTCGAGATGAAGTTTCTCATCTTCGTAGCCTACACGATATTGTTGCCAGTGATTTCGTGCGACATCCATCTGGCCCACCACCAGGATATCTCTCTTAGGTCAATGGATGCTCTTATGCATATTTCGTTTTTCGGATGGGGTGGCAAGTACTTATATTCAAGCATATATATATGAAACACGTATAATCTGCTGGGTAAGTAAATAAATACTAGTTATCTGTGGAAACGCGGTAGTTCCGAGTCAGTTGGAAAGCAGAGCATATGGGATACAGCTCGGGCCCATTTTGGGCTCACTGGTAAACTATTAATATATATCACAGTTACAACAAGTTGAGCCTTTAAGGGCAGGCTACCTTATCGTTTCACCTTCACCTTTAAATTGGATGTTGTTATCCGCCCCTTCTTTCGGTGCTACGTCCAGCAACCTTGGCAGCGTTCTTGTGCGACTGAAGAACAAAAACGCCGACCTCGGCTGCCTCGGAATTCAGAAGCAGAATCTTGTCAAGTTAAACTCGAAGTCAGATGAAGCCTGGACCAGATATGGAGAGCATTACCGTGACCGCATCTTCCTGCAATTGCGGCTATGCGGCAGGCAACATTGCGACCCTTGATACCATCATAGGATTACATACATGCAGCAACCCATGGCTGTGCTACTTTCGTTTCCGCATATTTCTCCGCTGCACTTGCTATGTCATCATCACTGACGGCTTTCGCACAAGTACAACGGTCCAGATCATTGTCATTTAGATTTTCGAGGCTCCTGCTAGTGGGATAATTTGTGAAGTGCCATATCAGCTGGCCAATTGGTGTGGACTTCAAGCTGACGCTATTACAGTATCTCTTACCCCCTTGTCCTTCAAGTTGTGGTTTACCCAAATCGCAAGGACCGTGTGTCGTGGCTGTTACCTCTTCTTATGGACTTCGTATTGCATTGAGTTGGGTCATTGTGTTTCCACGAATTTCGGTGCCAAATCGGCGAGAATATGAACGCCGACCGCTGCGTGTTGCTTCAGTTTAGTTCGATCGGTCATCCAGCGCGACGTGCTCTCCATCCTCCCCTTCCTCACGAGTCGGCATGACAAAACAACGTTTTGGACTGGTTCTGATCTGCTGCTGTTTTTTGTTCCCCAAGTTTATTCTTGCTGCTCTCCAAAATGTCACTGTTGATGACGCTGTTTTAACTGGCGCCGTGGTTCCCCAGTATCTACCCTCTACATCCGATTGGAATATAGGCCAGGATTGTTCAGGCTGCCTCGTGAAACCGAGTATCGACCAGGCATATAATGGCACTTGGCATGATACGACATACTCTCCAGGCAACAACTACACTCAAACCATACAGTTTAATTTCACGGGTATATACCTGTTCTCTCATCCCAAGCTTTGATCGCTGGTCCTAACAAGATATCACTACAGGAAGCGCACTGTACATTTTCTTCATCCTCGCAAATAGCGTGCAATATGCGACGACGAACACGAGTTTAAACTTCAATTTGGATGGCATCAGCAGTGCATCATTCCAACACAACCCTACAACGAGTACTGCATACGAGTACAACCAAGCGGTTTATGCCAACGATTCTTTAGCCAACGGCCTGCACACGATGACGATAGAGCCGGCTTTTAATACAGGGACTAATGTGTTGATGTTATTTGATTATGTGATTTATACGTACGCCTTTCTCTCCGATTCTTCTTTCGAATTGCATCGGCTTGATGGAAATGTCTTTAGGCAAGATACGGGGACTACGACCAGCACGGATTCAGCAAGCCAGGTTATAACCACAACTCCATCACCAACCCAGACCGAATCTGGCAGTTCTGGCACATCTTCGGGATCGAATACGGGGGCAATCGTTGGTGGCGTGGTTGCAGGTGCTGCCGTTGTTGCATTGGTGGCTGCATATGGACTATGTTATCGTCCGTACAAGAGACGAAGGGCTGGTCATTCTGCTTCAGCGAATGGAACCTCGGCAGACCCGTTTATTATATCTCCGGTGGATCCAACGTCCTCCGTTAGCTCCTCATTACCGGCCCACCAGATTCCATGGGGATCCCCCGTCATAACGGTACGAGGTCCACGTATTATTTCTTGATAGCATCCATTTACTTCTACCACAGCCCGCATCAGAGTCACGAAATAAAGTGACCCATGGCGTGCTACTACCACATATACAACGTTCAGGTCCTCCCTCGAGTGTCCCCGCAGCCTCAAATGCAAGCAGCTCCTTATCTGGCAGTGGTACTTCCGATATTCTCGAACAGATGGGGTTACTAAGAAACGAAGTTGCGCGCCTGCGTGAACTTCAAACCCAGAATCGAAATCTTGTTGAACTGGACTCAGAAGCTCCACCCGAATATTGTCGGTGAGGCTGAGATTTAGTAGTTGTACATACTTTTGGCTCGCCACATACCACTAGTTAGTATATTTATTGCATACAACCTTATATCTGCACGTTTTCCAGAGCGCTAATTTTACAGTCCTTCCTGATCGATCATACGAGGGAATAATCAACCCGCTCGCAGTCGAGGGTCCTAGACTATCGAAACCTCCATTCCAGCAGCTGAGTATTGCCCGAGAAAATTCACTAACATCAAGCGGTTTCTGATTATACTATGTAGTAGGCTGCCCTGCGGGAGCGAGGGAAATTTGGGAATACCAGTGACTTGTAGGTAGCCTGCTGTTACTCAGAATTTCGGTCTAAAGGCTGAGGGAGGAGTCCCTCGATTGCAGGAGTCCCTCGATTGCAGTGAGGATGGTCAGGCTGGGCACGAATAGCAGTGACTCAAGCGGGTGTAGGCCGAGTCCAGTCTGGGCAGAGTGAGGGCTCCATCGTACCGAGTACTGTGCGGTCACGCTTGTCCTATTGGTCACACACGTCACATCTTTTTCGCACAGCTTCGCATTCTTGTTCTTTACATAAAATCTAAAACCTCGTCGATCCCCCGCCCCCGGTCTTCTTGGTTTGACCTACCGTGAAATCCGACATTGACAAGGGCCCATTCCGATTGTGAAGATTGTACAAACTTTCGAACAACAAAACCGCATCAATGCATTGTTACCACCTTCGTAGTATTGCCTCCGCTTCTGGGGGGAGGATGCCCTCATCACTCCTCGGAGTTTTTGGGAAGCGGACGATGCCCGAACCGAACACCTCGAGTGTAAGCGAGGGTGCTAAAACGGATGGTTTGAGACTAGTTTTAAAGCTCGCAGTCTAACTCGGCCCCCCCATCGCCCACCTCTCATTAGACCTGATCAATGACACCACCAGCGACTCTTGTCCAGGACAAACCAAACCTTTCGAACTTGAAATCCAAAATCTCTTACGTGCTGCGCACCCTTATAGATGCCTTGTCTCATGCTGCTCAGGGGTACCCATCATACGAGCTCAGTTTCCTGACTTCCTTCACTGATGCATCCGGGTCTGTGCACACCAAGACTCTCAGTGTGTTCAACCAGAGTGTACGTAACCTCGCCCGCGCACTCGTCGAGTTGAGAAAACCTGCTGGGTCTGTCGTCCTTGTCTATCTGACGGAGCACGAGGACAACATGGCTGCTATCTGGGCGTGCCTCATCGCAGGTTATATTCCATGTTTGCAGCCCGCTCTCAGCGCACAACAGGCTCACATGGAAGGCCACATTTCCCACATTACCACCGTTACCCATTCGACTACCTGGATCACTAGCGAGGCCGGCGCAGAGGAAATAAAATATATTCCCGGATTGGAGATCCACCTCCTTTCCGAACTCAGGATCTCAGCCGAGGGCTATAACGTCCCTGCTGACTGGTTCGCTCGTTCAACCTGAAAGTGAAGCGATTTTCTTCTTGACCTCAGGATCTACCGGATTCTCGAAAGTTGTCGTTCACACCCACCAAACCATCTTGGCTGCTTGTCTTTCGAAAGGCATAGCTTATGGGCTGACTTCCCAGTCCAAAATTTTGAATTGTAAGTTGGTTATACCCTGCCGCTATCCCTACTGTAACGTGTAATCGACAGGGGTGGGCTTTGACCACGTTGCCGGGTCACTAGAGAACCATATAACACCGCTCTTGTTTGGTGCATCTCAGTTCCATGTCCACGCTTCGGTGATTTTGTCCGACTCGATTTGATTGATCCAGTTAATTGAAGCCCACTCCATCAATATTACATTCGCTCCAAACTTCCTCCTTGCAAAGCTCACCCGAGATTTGGAGAAGAGAACAGACCTCTTTGGAATGTTCAATCTATCCTCCCTCGCACGTATCAACAGTGGTGGCGAGGCAGTCGTCTCAACGACGGCTCAAGCCTTCGTTCACATGCTGAAAAACCTCAGCAATAACCCCGCCAAGCTGTCATTCGTCGTGTCTCCTGGGTTTGGTATGACTGAGACGTGGTAAGTCCCACGTTCCTTCGTGTGGAAAACCCGAGTCATACTAATACTTTCTTTTCAGTGCCGGATGCGTTTACAATGCCGTAGACCTCTCCACTTCTCACCCCATGTTTGACTTTCTGGAACTTGGAGTTCCAAACCGGGGATGTGAGATACGCATTGTGAATCCTAAGGATGGGGTCACAGTTCGTACCGACGGTGAGAGTGGAGAGCTTCAAATTCGCGGACCAATGGTGTTCCTCCGTTACTACAACAACACCAAGGCGACGGAATCTTCGTTCGTCGAAGGTGGATGGTACCGCACGGGCGATATTGGCATCATTGAGAATGGTTCTCTGCGACTTAGCGGACGCCTTAAGGAAACTGTCATCGTCCATGGGGTCTCCTACGGCATTCCCGAGCTTGAGACCCATCTACAGACTGTAGAGGGCGTTGCTCACTCGTTCCTTGCTGTGGCGCCTTACCGCGCCCCTGGACAGCAAACTGAAGGCTTCGTCATCTTCTACTCGCCTGCGTTCGATCTAGACGGAGAAAATGTGGCTGCAAAACTATCTGCAACGCACCGTGAACTCCGTGACATCTCTGTGAAGATGATCACGCTTCCTCCTCAGCACATTATTCCAATCCCACTCGATCAGATGGAGAAAACTACCCTTGGAAAGCTCTCTCGCTCCCGCCTCCTCACGCGATTCAAGCAGGGTGAACTCACCAAGTATCTCGCCCGTACTGAGGAGCTACTCAGCGAAGCCCGTGGCGCCATTTTTGTTATTCCTTCAAGCAAAACGGAGAAGACGCTGGCGCGTATCTACGCTGACATTTTCAACTTGGACGTTGCAGATGTCTCTGCTGCAGACAACTTCTTTGAATTTGGTGGAACTTCGATCGACGTCATTCGTCTCAAGAGGGGATGCGAATCTGCGCTCGACATCACGGACATTCCGACCATCCATATTCTCAAGTACCCTGTCCTGTCCAGCCTTGCCAAATACACTGACGCAATGATGTCCAAGAATGTCATCGCCGAAGAATACGACCCCGTCGTTCCGCTCAACGTTACGGGCAACAAGACACCCATTTTTATGGTCCACCCAGGCCTTGGTGAAGTACTCATCTTCGTCAATCTCGCGAAGTACTTCCAGAATGACCGTCCCTTCTACGCATTCCGTGCTCGTGGTTTCGAACTAGGCCATTCATTCTTCACTTCGATGGATGAGATGGTTGCATCCTATACAGCCGCCGTCAAACGCACTCAACCCAATGGTCCTTATGCGATTGCCGGGTACTCGTACGGTGGTGTCGTTGCTTTCGAAATTGCCAAGCGTCTGGAAACCATGGGAGATGAAGTAAAGTTCACCGGTCTCATCAACATCTTTCCTTACATCGCCGACCGTTCGCGTGAAATTGACTGGACAAGCGGTATGCTCAACTTGGGGTACTTCTTGGGTCTTGTGTCAAAGCGGGAGGCATTTGACCTTGCTTCCGTGCTGCGTCCTTTGTCTCGTGACGAGCAACTTGAAATCATCTGGAATACGTCTCCCCCTGAGCGCCTTGCCGAATTTCAGTTGACGCCCGAAAAACTCGATCACTGGGTCAAGCTTGTCGGATCACTCATAGCATGCGCTAGGGAGTACACCCCAAGTGGTTCAGTTTGTGTGTCTTGCCTTCATCGCATGTTTGATATTCTTTTTTTTTCACTAATTCTTCCACTCCTAGCTACTATTGATGTGTTCCACGCAATCCCTTTCTACGAAGCCAAGGAAGAGTGGTTGGACAAGTATCTAAGGCGCTGGGCGGAGTTCAGCCGTGAGGAACCAACATACACCCATGTCGCAGGAGAGCACAAAACTCTGATGGACATTGACCATGTTTCTGAATTCCAGAAGATATTCAGGAGCCGTCTTGAAGCTCGTGGTATTTGAAACTGCTGTTGGTGGACATGCGCCGTAATTAGTTTAAGTAGAAGCGCGAGTGGAAGTGCTGAATTTGAGCCACTTTAGCATGTACGACTAACTTAAAGTAATAACTCGGCGCGTAATTACTTGTCCTCATGATGAGTAAACACCACTACCAACTTGAGCGCCCCTTGAGGTGATCTGAAATTTTTCTAAGATCATCTGTTCGCGTATATACTCCCCGATAATGAGCACAGGATGTCAATACCACACCAATAATGTACTCCTCAGTGTCTTGTCCGAATCCTGCTTTAGTTGAAGTTGTCCGAGGCCACAGTGTGATTTTCTCACGCCTGCTCAGGTTCAACGGACTTCGACGACATAGCCCAACATCACTGGCACTGCATCATGATTCCGTACTAGTCGGCATCTACATAGTTACCCAGTGATCAATATGATCGCCGTTAAGACGCAACTTGTTGGTTGACAATTGTGATTCTGACCTCGTCCCTTCGCCAAGAGCTCGGGGTTAGTCGACGTTAGTCACTCATCGACATGATTCCTACTAGACCGCTACGCCGAGTCGTGCTGACCAACTTTTCTCTCATTCTTCTTCGCCACTTTACTTTTGCTGCTCTCCAAAACGTGACTGTTGACGATGCAGCTCAAATAGGCTCTGTCATACCCCAATATCTACCCTCCACTTCAGACTGGAATATCGGCAACAATTGCTCGAAGTGCCTTGCGAAGCCGGATCCTTCCAGAGCATATAACGGTACTTGGCACGACACCACATTCTACCCAAACAATGGGATTTCTCAAAAGATAGAGTTCACCTTCATAGGTGCGTGTCTCTGAGGATGCGAAGTTCTTGCTTGCGGTGTATTTATGTTCTTCGCACAGGAAGTGCATTATACATATTTTTCATCCTCGCAAATTCCGTGCCAAATGCTACCACGCTCACAGATCTCAAATTCCATATGGACAATATCCTAGTCGGCACATATGCACATTCTCCAACTACGAGTGCCGACTATGAATACAATGTACCGGTTTATTTCAACGAATCTATCTTTCCTGGAGAACACACCGTCATGATTAAGCCCGTACATTCCACAGAAGAACCAATCTTGATGCTGTTTGATTATTTAATTTATACGTGGGTCACTCTTATCTTTGAGATTACTCTCGTGCTCATGGTGTTCGTTGCTAGTAGTACAGGTACGGATGATGGAACAACGGCGTCTCCGTTTGTCTCATCATCAACATCGGCCACCTTGGGTGCGCCGTCATCCTCGATTTCATCGGGGGCGCAAGGCACCAGCCCGAGACAAAATACAGCCGCCATAGTTGGCGGAACAGTCGGTGGAGTCGCGGGCCTTGTGCTTGCGATTCTCTTACCGCTTTGGTATAAGCGACGACAAAAACGCAGTGTGAAGCGGGTTCAACTTCCCTCGTTTCACAGCCGTGACATACCTCTTCAAGATAGCTCACGAACACCAAAATTTGCGGCACCCCCTTTTGCTCAGGTAGGCACCATAGCCTTTCTCACTCGAGCCATTGGTTCAATTCGATTCGATGTTTGATAGCGCAGAACAATATATGACGCGGATACGTCGTTAGCGAGGTCGCGCTCCCCAAGCCCTCCAATTTCCATCGACCCACCTTCTACTGCGTCCCTGATTGGTGGTAGTAACGGTCTCATGCAACAGCTTGAACAGCTTAGAGCAGAGATATCTCGCCTTCGTTATTTACAATACCAAAACCGGGATCCAGTTGATTTGGGTACCAAGGTAAATCCGACATACAAATGATAGCATCTGAAAGTGTCAGTCGCAGTGATGTAAATATTTATTGATATCTAACTTCCGAGTTGACTTAACGTGCATTCTGCCGAGTATGAGCCGATTTAAGCCCAACTCCTGTGCCACTTGGACGCAGAAGGAATCAAGAACAGCTTTCTATGGATCGCAGTGCCAACTCGATGATCAGGCATGTTCCTCGCCAACATCATCTAGATCATTGTTATTATCTGCATATCCACTCATCATCCGCATCATCCCACCCTTACTAATTTTGTACGTTTTGCGTCATTCCCACGCCTTTCCCCCGAATTCGTTTTACACCAAGCTTTCATTTTGCTCCTCGTCTTCCTAAAAGGCCCCAGCAGGTAAGCTTCAAGATCGTTCCCATCACTTTATTCTATAAAGCCAATGCTACCACGGAGTAAAGGTGACTCGTAAGAAGGGGGAGGTGGCGCTGACACAATTCCCGATGGACCCTTCGTTATCCAAAGTCCTTCCCGAATCCCGACCTTTTTTCCACTCATGGATACCAGATCATCCGTCTTCAACGTGACTACCGCACAGAGCATACTTGTGTAGTTTGATATTATACGGCGTATCCAAGTGAACGTGGCCGCCAGTCCATTGACTGACAGCTGAATTGACGAAGAAAGTTTCGCTGGTGCTTGGATAACATCCGTTAAACACCGTTTTACTAGTCGGAGCTCCTACTAGAAGAATGCTTAGCCTGACCTAGAAGATGAGAGTTCGCTTGCTCTCGATGATCATCTTGAATGTTTCGGGTCCCCATATCCCTTTTCCCACCTGGTCGACGCTCGTGTTCATTTCTTGATTGTTACTTATCAAGAGTCGAGCTTCGGTACCAGATTTTCCTTTTCTTTTACGAATGAAACTTTAGTGGTGACTCTCACGCATTGTCCTCAAGTGTGGCTGCATGATATCGGCGGTTTGACAGCCACGGCCCAGAAGTTCAGCCTTCGTAGGATACACTCTAAAGTGTACACCATTATAACAGCTGTCTTACTAGATAAAGCACGATCTATGGCTATGCTACTTCAAGTTTTTGTCTTTGTTTTTGATCAATGATTCTCAACATATAGCTTTTCTGCTGCACTTGCTGTATTATCATCATTCACTGCTTTCACACAAGTATGACGGTCTAGCTCATGATCCATCAACATCATGATCTGGATGCTCCTGTTAGTGGGACTAATTTGAGAAGTTTCATACTGGGTGGCTGATTGGTATGGACTTCGAGTTGACGGTATTACAGTATTTCTCACCACTTTGTCCTTGGCGCTTACCTGGATTGCGAGTACCATCATTGTATTTCCATGACTTTCGGTGCCAAATCGGCAAGAATATGATGGCCGACTATTGCGAAGAAATGTTGGTTCAGTCTAGTTCGGTCAGTCGCACAGCACGGCGTGTTTCTCTTTCTCTCCCCCTTCACAACTCGGCATGACAAAAAAACGTTTTGGACTGGTTCTGATCTGCTGCTGTTTTTTATTCCCCAGGTTTATTCTTGCTGCTCTCCAGAATTTCACTGTCGACGACGCTGTTTTAACTGGCGCTGTGGTTCCCCAGTATCTACCCTCTACATCAGATTGGAATATAGGCAACGAATGTCCAAATTGTAGGGTACAGCCGGATTACGAGCAGGCATATAATGGCACTTGGCACGATATGACATACGTTCCAAGTAACAACATTACTCAAACCATACAGTTTAATTTCACGGGTATGTTCCTGTTCTTTCATCCTGATTTTTGATTACTAGTCCTAATAAGATATTACTACAGGAAGCGCTCTTTACGTCTTCTTCATCCTCGCAAATACCGTGTCGACAGATGCGAATACGTTCACAATTGTAAACTTCAATTTGGATGGCATTGTCAGTGCATCATTTCAACACAACCCTTCAACAAGCACTGCATACGAGTACAACCAACCGGTTTATGCCAACGATTCTTTAACTAACGGCCTACACACGATGACGATAGAGCCGGTTGACACAGGGTCTAACGTGTTGGTGTTATTTGATTATCTGGTTTATACGTATGTCTTTCTCTCCGATTTTTCTTTCGAATTGCACCGTCTTGATGGAAATACTCTTTAGGCAAGACACGGGGACCACGACCAGCACGGACTCAGCAAGCCAGGCTGTAACCACAACTCCATCACCAACCCAGACCCAATCTGGTAGTTCTGGTACACCTTCGGGATCGAACACGGGAGCAATCGTTGGTGGTGTTGTTGCAGGTGTCGCCGTTGTTGTATTGGTGGTTGCGTATGCACTGTGTTATCGTCCGTACAAGAGACGGAGCGCTGGTCAATCTACCTCAGCGAATGAAGCCCCGGTGGAACCATTTATTGTATCTCCGACGGATCCGATATCCTCTGGTAGTTCCTCATTACCAGCCCACCAGGTTCCATGGGGATCCCCCATCCTAGCGGTATGAGATCCACGTACTACTTCTTAATAGCATCCATTTACTTACGCTTCAGCTCGCATCTGAGTCACAAAGTAAAGCGACCCGTGGCATGTTATCACCGACAATACAACATTCAGCACCTCCTGTTCCTGTAGCCTCAAATGCAAATGGTCCTTTATCTGGTAGTGGTACTTCCGAAATGCTCGAACAGATGGGGCTACTAAGAGACGAAGTTGCGCGCCTGCGCGAGCTTCAAACACAGGGTCGAAATCTCGCCAAATTGGACTCAGAGGCTCCACCCGAATACTATCCGAGTCAGTGAGATTTGGTAGTTGTACTAGCATATGCTCGTGGCTCGCGCACCCCCACTGAGTTAGTATTCTCCAGGGCGTCGTACTTTGGAGACGATCTTCAGACTGACTTGAACTCGGATATACGTTCGATGCTACTGCTTTTTCTCTAGCTTTACATCCACTGCTCTCTAAAATGTGATCGTCTATGATGCTGCTCTAATGGCTCTGTGTTGTCCTCATGCATGCTCTTTCAATTGGCTCTGGATTCGGGAAATAACTATTCATGGTGTCTGACTTGATCCGCTGAAAAGGTGCCGATACTTTATATAATCTGAATCTTTTCTAGAATCGACTCTTGTCTGCTCACTTGGACACTCCCCAACTTGAATGAATCCCACACCGACAACGTACCCTTCAATATCTTGTCCGAATCCCACTTCGGTTGAAGCTGGAGGATGTCGTTGGACTAGAGATTTTCTCAACTTCTTAAGACGCTCTCTAAAATGTGCACGGTTACAACAGCCGTCCTACTCGATAAAGCAAAGCGTGAAGTTTCTCAGTATATCTATGGTGCGAACGTGTGCAACCAGGTATCAAAACCTCTCACCGCGTTTTCCACCACCGCCCGCCAGGCTGGCATACAATCTATGGGGCTTGAGAGCCTAAATAGCGCAGCTCTTACAAAGCCGTCGATAATGATACTTCCCCACAAGAGCATCCACGTCACCGTCCACAGCCGCCCTCCCAACCCACGTACCTTCCAACCCGTCAACCTCTTGAACGTCTGCTCCGCCAAAACTCCTGGGGCCATCATGCCAAAGCCAACCAGCATCCGCCAAAGTTTGCTTGTAGGATCAAGGGAGTAGAGACCGATATAATGGTACATTCCAGAAGCGAGGAACGCCCCCGTAACGAGACCAGCCCGACCAAAGAGGAAGGAGAGCGGATATCCACCCTGGACCAGGAACATATGGCGAAGCCACTGATGCCACCTGCGTCCCCAGAATTCGGACAATGATGAGGCACGCCAAGACGCGTCGAAGCCAGGCGGCCATTGAGCGGGGTCTTGTCGGAGGATCAGGACTCCCAGCAGAGTGCATACGTCATAATAGAACTGAAGGTAACCGTATGCCGTTAAGTAACCGATGATTGTGATAATACTGGATCGAAAGTATTGCACATGGAATGGTAATGTGTCGTCAAAAATAGTCGCGCCAGGGATGGTACCAAGTCCTGCTGGGGAGAATGCGCTGAGGGCTCTATGCAGGGTGCCGCAAACGAATGCATGAACGACTGCAGACATTGTCACACAGGAAACAAATCCAACGCGATCGGAGGGTCGGGTTTCGCGGGGAACGTGCAATCCATGTGACCAGTTCCAACCGTAACCGCGGAATGCAAAAGCCAGATCAACGACGTCCATAAAAGTTGACCGAGAACTATTCGTAGCTCGGAGGTGTCGCACGAGAGGCTCTTTTGCTGATGCCCAATAAAGAGCACGAGTAACAATCATCAACATAGGGTTCTTGTGTTCGAAGTATCTCGGTTAAAGCTCGACGAGGCTTCGTTATTGGAGAAAGGACTCACTGCCAGATCATTCTCAAACTTTTGCCCCAAAAGGGGTGATAGATCCACCGAAACCGATGCGCGCAACGCCAATAGCGCAAGTACCAACCAGCATGAGAGTCGGAGATGGCGTGTCTGCGGTTGGATAGCCAAGAATGCCATCAGGAAATAAATAAACAAAGGAGGTAGGACATATGATGCAAAGGTTGCGACATTGAGGGGAACTTTAACGGGTGGCACTCCAATGGCACTCCACATGGTCCGAGGATGCAGGGAGAGAGACATGATTCCGCGTTGCAAAACCCTTCGAGTTTTGCCACATTTGTTTATTATGGTGCCGGCATTTCTGCTGAAACTATCTAGTACATAAGCAATTGACAGGGATCTGTTGAGATTTCCTTTTTCTGCATCTGCAATCTAATGTTCATTGAGTAAGAGCTTCATAAAGTCTGTTTTCTGAAACATCAGATAAATTGGGGTCTAAAATACTCTGGTCTTTCTGCGGATTCTCCATGTGTGGGTAAGTAAATCGATCAACGCTCAACTGCAGCTCAAGCAGGTCTCCTTAAGATTCGAATCGCGTGGCGGAAGGGAGCACTTGTGAGAACGGAGTCAAGCTAACGTGTCCTTGTGGTAAGACTGAAAAAACTATTCTATCGTCTCTGGATCTGAATCGACAACTACCATGTATGATGTATCTATGATGAGTCTTAGACTGGCGACTACCATCGCAATCAAGGACTCGTTGGGAGACTGACATGGCTCCCTCGGGCCGTACGCGCAATAACTTGAAGGTCGATTGTACCCCGGGTAAGAACAGTTTTAGACACTCGTCCCGGAAGGCCGTATCTGTTCTTCGTCTGTATGACGGATTTCCCGTTCTCCAGCCTGAATGTGTGTCGCGGAACATCCTCGTGATTCAGAATCTGTCAGATGAACGACTTTCCTATGAGCTCCAGGGTTTCTCTATTCAGCAACTTTGCTTTGAAATTCAAGTTGACCTCGTGGAGTCTGCATGTAATGACTAAAATGTCTCAGACTGATAATCCTTCCGGGGCTAGTCATTGTATCAGAGAATTATATGTATGAGGCATCGTTTCAACGTACTCGCGACACATTTTTACTCGTGAATAGGCCTAGTAGAGAAAAGCTTCTCAATGAACGCCTGTTTAGCCCCCCCTTCAGTATCGCATCTTCTACTCCTTCAACATGGTCCAAAGTCTTCATTGACCAACGGTTCATGAATGGCGCTCTACATCGCAAGAACCACAAGATAGCCACGTCAAGTTACAGAACCGGTAAGTCACTTTCTTAACATACCGTTCTCCAGAATATCCTGCCAGTTTCCGGGAGCCGAGCGCAAGAGACATGTATCGACAAAAAAAACCTGTAGCATCCACCCAGATAAATTATCTTCTCCAGGAAACTTACCAAACTACGTACCACAAGTCTCGCACACCTCTTTGTTCCAAAATGGAGTTAAACAGTCGTCAGAGGGTCTTCATCGGCAAACTCGGACCATAACTGTCCCGTCCATTGTAGACACAAATTTTGCCGCACATGCTGCCAGATACCCTCGGCCATATTGCTAAGCCCAATATCCTACTCTTGAATCAACGGAAGAAATCTTACCAGGTCAGGAACGTCAAAAACATGTACGTTGCTGATTGACGAAGACCTATACCAAACTATGAGGATAACAGATTATCCATCGTGCCCGAATAATCTGGATTCACATCAGTATGTTCGATAACCGACACTCAGAACCTGAAGGCATTCAAAACCACATTGAGAATTGCTCTAACCTATTGGGTTCGAGATTAATATGACAAATGTGAGTACTGCAACCCAAATCTTGTCGGTGAGTACCGTTAGAATCTCTGTCAGAGCGGTCAGTATGCGTGCCCTCAGTAGTCATACAAAAGCTTACAGAATCCCTTGACAAATTTGTTTCGGGGCTCTGCCCACTTTCGGAGCAATGGAGTGGACTTCTTCGCGGAATTGACTCGGACTGCTGATGCCGGCTGACGTCGGCGCCAAACCATCGGTAAAACCAGACACTTAAAGCCCCGCCCGGGAGCGGTGGCGGCGACGGCGATTTGGACTCGCTGGGCGATAGACATGAAACAGCGCAAGGCGGGTTGCTGACGGCCACTGACCAACGACCCTTGGTGGTTTCTGGTGGGACGCAGGGTCCGTGAGAAACAGTCATAACCCAGACTTCAGACCGACTCGGATGAGGGCCTACCTTGACCAGCGTGGAAAAAACGCCACTTCAACGAACGACTCATAACGTGGACAAGCAACTTCGAATGGGCACTCCTTATGAAGTGGTGTGACCAGCTCTTTTCTATTGTGCAATCCGTGTCTGGGATCTCAGCGCTTTCGCATAACTTAGCTTGTAGCAAATGTGCTGAAGTAAAGTTCACGAGTCTCTGTTTGATCGTATTTGTAGAAAGATCACCCGATCGTGAGTCTCCTTTTCAAGCTCAACTTGAACTGATCATGCTCACAGGAATCGGACTCGTACTTCACGAATGTGGTCAGATTTTGGAACTACTTCCTCCTTTAATGCTGGATTTATCTGAGTCTGCACTGATGCGATTGATCCTTTATTATAGAACCAACACCTTCTGAGAACTTCTGGCACTAAAATTCGAACACTCTTCCCTCAAAGCAAGGCGCTAGTAGGTGTACTGATGCCTTCTTAGGCTAGTATCATATATCAGCGATGAGACTTTTTTTGACGCGTTTCTTACAGTTCCCGAGGCTTAATGCAGAATAATGCAGCATATTTCCAATACTTTGTGCATTATAGTCACCGCTGAACAAAATGTAGCAGTGTCAGAGGGGTGCTCCCCCAACGGGGAAGAAACATAAATTACTTCTCCATTGTTCACTAGTACTGATGCGTTCCGCAGCATCATTTACGTCTGCCTCGCAGCAAATTGTGACACATCTATCATCTAGAAGTGCGCTTTATGACGTTACCACTTGGTGCTCTTCGTGGGCCTGTCCTCCAATCAGGGCCTAACAGTCGATAAAAATGGCGGGACTATAAAAAAGTTTTTTTTCTCGGCGACTGGTTTGAACCCACTTTCCGGTTCACTAATGACCGGCCCCGCCTACTATTCCAAGTGACGGTGCTGATGACACCTACAACAACTTTGACGATAAAAACACAAAGACGTTCATGACTCTGAAGCGCAGCCCCATTGATCGTTCACTTGTTGGAAACTGCCGTCAACAAGTTAGAACGCCTCTGGAGAGATAACAAATCGGTTGCTGCCAGTGCTTCACGATTCGCTTAATATGCTGTTCACTTCAGGTATGTTTGAAACTCTGCACAGCCCCTCTGTGCATTCCTATTCCAGAGTAACAGTGACAACACAGGGAGTGCGTTTCCATCTATCAACTCTGCACGGTGACTGTTCGCGGGGTTGTTTAACATTGATTCAATTGTACATGTGTCCAAGAGTGAGTTTTCATTGACAATTCTGCATGTATGTTACAGCTAGATTGAATATCCACGCTTGACAGTTATTCCGATACTACTCAATGCGTGACCTACATAGCACGTTGATGGTGATGTTTGCTACCGAGTCTATGAATATCTCAAATGATCCGGGCTCGTACGAACGTACCAGAAATGTGTCAATATGAACAGATGTTGTCGACCACCTCAAGTTCGACTTTCAACTTTTTTTTATTAATATCTCGGGTCGACGGTTGCATCGGAACCTTGCCTAACCGAAGGCGATCCGTGGGTGTTCTCCCGTGCCGTTGCGCGTGCGTAATACAACTCAAATAGAGGGAGCCAAGAATTCTTCTCACGGGACCTGGGCCTGACAAACTCATGCATGACTACATGCATATTCCAGACACTCGTCTCGCATTTGGTCGTACCTATGTCACGGTACGACGTCAAGTCTCCAGGGGTAAGCCGTTTGCAGATAAGAAGCAAAATGATAATACGATTGCCACAGGTCTGGGGATCAAACTTCGCTGCCAAGGAGACTCAGACGCAAGCTCAGCCTGTGCATCGCACATTGTATACATGGTGAAAACCGCATTTGCACCACCATCATTCATGGACGATGGTGGCAGACCTGAGTAAACTTGGTAAGCCGGGAGGCTTTCGCGGGTGCGAACTCCCGGGCCGGTCCGCCACGGGCAGGATGTTAACAAGGACATTATCGGGTGCGTACGGTGTGCATCTCGCCATTTATAGCACGCGACGGTTATCGCATACCGAGCGTCCCGTGCACTCGCACGAGTAGGCACGGGCTTGGGTTCCTAGTCGTTCGGTAATGTTCCACGCTCTTCACACCTTGCGCACCCTTCTCACCTGTGATAGACACTGTAGCAACCAGGGAAAGAATAAAGGCCGGTCCGGTTACTACTAGAATGCGACTGACCTTAAGATCTAGGCCCCTTGGCATCGCTCCTTGTTTGACGTGCCCCACGATATGTACGGAGTGGCATTCTTGGCGAGCTACAGATGATTCGGACGGGAATCGTCCAATGGCAAGAATAGTGTTATCAAGGTGACCTGCAGCCACCCGGTCTTCAAGCTGGTGCCACTGCCATACCCTCGTTTGATCTCCTATGATGATGCACAGGGAGTTGGAAGGGCGTACCCGGGGCAGTTATGTGGCGGCGTGTTCCAAGGACAATATCACAGTCAGAATAAACACCTTAAGCCTTGGTGCGCAAACGGCGTTCAAACAGATGTCCATGGAAGGAGAGCTTATACGGCGACAAAATAGCAACCTCAAACCTGTAGCTCTGCGCAGATTATTCGTCAGCATGGGATGTACCGTGACGCACTTGAGGTCCGGGTGCTTTAGGATCAGCCCATCCGGGCTGGTGATCTGGCCGCCACTCCTCTCGTAATTTTTGGCGCCGGAATTCAATGGCAAACATTTTTGGTAATCTACGGATGACTTGTACTGCTCAAACGAGCCCATCAAGTTGTATCTTTTGCCATCAGATTCTTGTTTGATATCCCCCACGACTGGAGCAAGGTCATCATCGGCGGGCAATGCGTCAAAACGCCGGTCATTCACATTTGAATGGCCGCATCTTCTGATAGATAGTTAATTAATATACGGGAGCTTGTCCCCGCTGGGCGAAGAGAACTTGATGTCGTCCAGATTCGAATGAAGTGGCAGAAAAAAGTGGTGAGGACACGGTCACGGTCTTTATAATGGTCTCCATGCGACGCTGCGCGTGACATCATGCGCGATCTGCGATCCAGTGACTTTATGTGGGGTTGAATACGCACCATGACTCAGTGCGTGGGTGACGTCAACACGAATTCGACCCAGCGAATGGATATGTGCTTCTCGGAGTACATTCACCGATAAATTTGGCTGTCCACAGTCATCACTGGCAGGTCGATCGCAGGACGGTGGCCGCCGTCCAGTGACAACGTCCCCGCTTCCCACGCCTCGGTATCGAGCAACCAAGAAGTCATATGAATATACTTATGAACAATGTCTCGCGCCACATGATCGGACCGGTAGCGTTTGACCAAGCGTAATTTGGTCAGCGAGACACGGTCATATCCACGTCACTGAACCTGGGCGGCGATCAAACGCGTCCCGTTCATGGAGCAATCGTATAGACCTGAAACAGGGGCCGCGGCGCAGCACGTACCGTAAAGCGGTACGGGGTCGGTGCTACAATGTTCCTGACGAGGGCGGGATTGGCGGGGGCCGTGCTTGGTGGGGTCGGTGTACCCCGGATCGGGTATCTGAACTCTCGGGGTGATGAACATTCGACAAGCAATGCAGGGGTGCTGACCAATGTCGCGCACCGGTGCAGGCTATCTGCGGAGCCTTCAAGTCCGGAATGTGGGGTGTTGTATAGCAGGCTGCGGGCGTGGTGTCACTTGCAGTGAGCCGGTACCATGTTTACAAAGAAATGTGGGGCGGGTGTGGATGATCTCGGGTAGGGGCTCCGGGCTCGGATGTTGCATAGGAAGATCCGACTCGAGCGGAAGGAGACAAGTTTCAGCATGGCCTTGTATGTTTTCTGTCATATCCAAGCAGGGTTCAAATCGGCTTTTTGAGTGAATCGAGTTCACGGTCAAGATGTCTCTGAACCAAGATTCTGGTCAGCTAATGGTTTTTACATAATCTCCGGAAAATGCCGAGGTGTGTGGGGGATAGGCGCGAGGGTTCTCGAAAAAAATTGACAAGATCAAAAACAGATGGGGGTCAGATTCACCCAAGAACTCGCTTCTTACTTTTCAGAAAACAACCACGATCAAAAAAATCAGCAAAGTAGATCACTTGAGTAGTATACATCACACGCATCAACATGTCAGGGTACGTCTGCACTGGCATCCATCGTACACGGGCTGATCGCCTTGGTGGCTCTAGCGAAGAACAGCTTCAAGATGTACCCGAGGGTGAGATTGAGTCCAATTGGGACCAAGTCGTCGACAAGTTTGTTCATCTCACTTGTTCTTTCTCGAGTCACTCGCTGATCACGCTCATCAATGATATCAGCTTTGATAGCATGGACTTGAAACCTGAGCTCCTTCGTGGTATCTACGCTTACGGGCAAGTCCCATTCTTTTTTTTGAAAAAAGAAAAGTGGTACTGAGACAAGCTCCAACGCGTTGTTAGTTTCGAGCGTCCTTCCGCCATCCAGCAACGCGCGATCGTGCCCGTAGTCAAAGGGCATGATGTTATCGCTCAAGCCCAATCCGGTACTGGAAAGACCGCCACCTTTTCCATTTCTATTCTGCAACAACTCGACATGTCTATCAAGGGCTGCCAAGCGCTCATCCTTGCCCCTACCCGTGAACTTGCACAGCAGATCCAAAAAGTCGTCATTGCACTCGGTGACTATATGAACATCGAATGTCATGCCTGCGTTGGTGGAACCAACGTGCGCGAGGACATGGCTAAGTTGCAGGAAGGCGTTCAGGTCGTCGTGGGCACACCCGGTCGTGTGTACGACATGATCAACCGGAGAGCGCTTCGGACGGACAACATCAAGATATTCTGTCTCGACGAGGCGGACGAGATGTTGTCACGAGGTTTCAAGGACCAGATTTACGAGCTTTTCCAGCTATTGCCCCAGGAAACGCAGGTCGTGTTGCTGTCGGCCACGATGCCAGCAGATGTGCTGGAGGTGACCAAGAAGTTTATGCGTGAACCAGTGCGCATCCTCGTGAAGCGGGACGAATTAACGCTCGAAGGTATCAAGCAATTCTATATTGCGGTAGAAAAAGAAGAGTGGAAACTTGACACGCTCTGCGATCTTTATGAGACGGTAACGATTACGCAGGCCGTCATTTTCTGTAACACGAGGCGGAAGGTGGACTGGTTGACGGAGAAGATGCATTCGCGAGAATTCACGGTGTCTGCGATGGTGCGTAGCTCAGAGAGCACGGCGATGCCACCGCGTTGAAATTGGCTAATGGGATGATGCGTAGCACGGAGATATGGAACAGAAGCAACGGGAGGTGCTGATGAAGGAGTTCCGATCTGGATCGTCTCGTGTTCTCATCACGACGGACTTGTTGGCGCGTGGCATCGATGTTCAGCAGGTGTCGCTGGTGATCAACTACGACCTGCCGACGAACCGGGAGAACTATATCCACCGTATCGGACGCGGAGGACGGTTTGGACGTAAGGGCGTTGCGATCAACTTTGTTACGACAGACGACGTTAGAATGCTACGGGACATAGAACGTGAGTGTGACAGTCGTGTGACAGCGCCATAGACTGATGGGTGGGGCAGAATTCTACAACACACAGATTGACGAGATGCCGCTGAATGTCGCGTACGTTGAGCCAGTTGTTATGTGATGCATCAGCTGATGACAATGTGTGCACCAGGGATCTCATCTAGACGCTTAGACGGGTTCCACGTGGTTCTTGATTTTGTCTCTGCATGACCTGTGATTCGAATGAGATGCGGCGATAGTACATGTACAAGTTGTTTGAGTTGGGATATGACACAGCCGTTGTGAGTAAAAATAGTGAAGACCGGCCGAGCGAACATCGCCTCGCGGAGTGCCTGATTGCGAGGCTGTACAAACGTCCCGAAGTGTGTTCACAGGAGATGACAGAGCTGGCCCGGCTACTCCAAGCCATCAGCAGCGCCCTCGACGTCCGGCTGACCCGCAGTGAATCGCTAAATCTTGCGCCCTGGCCTCGCCGCGACCTCGAGTTGGGCGGATCCGAGGTCGTTCATAATCTCGCCAGGGCGGTGGTTTGTCTCATAATTTTTTTTAAATTCTCGCACCCAGCCCGCTTATAACTTGACTGCGCGGTGTAATCACTTTGTGTATCTCCTCGCAAAAAGTTGTCATGGTGAGTTCCTCCTGTTCCTCTCCACTTGACATCCTATTTAACCAGCCAAAGAGATCCCGTCTGTCTCTCTCCACCGCGCCTGCCCAACCACAAATGAACTCCTCTCAGTGGCCCTCGTCCCCGTCCCCCGTCTCCCAAACACCCTACCCCCTCCGTCCACCCTCCGCGTCCGAGATCATCCCCCGTCTCTACGTCTCCGACCTTGCCTTTGCCGAGAACCCTGCTGCGCTCGCCACCCTTGGTATCACCCACGTCGTCTCTGCCATGCGCGGCTTCGTCGCCCTCCACCCATCGCTTCATCGCGCCCAGTTCCCCCTCGACGACCTCCCCTTTAGCGAACTCGCCGCCCATCTCCCCCACACCACCGCCTTCCTCCGTGCCGCTCTCTCGGACCCCAACGCACGCGTGCTCGTACACTGCATGGAGGGCGTCAGTCGGAGCACCTCCGTCGTCGCAGCCTATCTCATCGCCGAGTTCGGGTGGTCGCCCGCACAAGCGATCCAGTACATCAAGTCGAGACGGCGGGCAGCAGAGCCCAACTTTGGGTTCGTGCAGCAGTTGCAAGAGTATGCCGAGTCGCTGCGGAGGGGGTAGGTCAGTGGCATTGTCGACCCCCTGCCAGCCTCTCGACTGGTCTTTGTTATTGTCTTTGTTTCTT
>JBBPMZ010000154.1:0-22492 GCA_038090575.1 Tylopilus cf. pernanus | reverse complement strand
TCGCGGACGATGGTGGAGCGGATGGTGCACGTGCGTGTTTTTTCTCTTGGGTTGGGATGATCGTTGTTCACATTTACGCTGGACAGGCACTCACGGGCGCCGTCATCGGACTCGAAACGTGGGTCGCAGCACATCCGTACATGACGGGGTTGGCCGTCCTCGGGCTGATTTGCGCCGTCGCGCTGGCGCTTCGGACAGTGTTGATCGACGATCCCGTCGATTGGGAGGCAGAGCAACGGTACACCAAGGGTGGGCGTATCGATTGATGCATTATCTTTTAAATTATATGCTACGGCCATGTCTTGTTTGTTTTTTGACGACCTCAATCTAAGTCATGTATCTCGAGCCATGGCAATACCTGCATGCATGATGTAACATTGAATCCTCTACTAGCGTGCGGCAGAGAAGTGGTGCGTCAACAAAAGGACGAGCAAGTTAGATGATAAGATAACATTTTTGGCGCTGCTAGGAGTTGTAAATATGTGGTAGAAAAGAGGATCATGACGAGGAAGACTCGGTGGGGGGACTCGGGGAGACTGGCCCCAAGGTGCAACCCCATCGTCGGGCATGATGCTTCGTATCCACTTTAAGGAAGTGTTTGACGAGAACATAGTATGTCAGCGTCCGTCTTCTGGTGTCGGTTGCGCTGTCTCGTTCCCATAGTCAAGCGTGATATCTTTATCTTCTCCGTAATCAATACTTCTTTTCCTTGTGCGTACTAGCCTCGACATCGATACTTGTCGCGAACATGTTCGGAGGAAGCGACGTCAGCGACGACGACGGGGTAAAACGAGGCACAAGCCGGGTTGATGGTGTTTGCAACTTGGGAGTTGCATTCTCCGTAGCGTTTTCTTCATCCCCAAATATAATCTTTGGAGTGAGGGCTTTGCCCATGGGCGCCTCGAAATCCTTTATCTTGTTTTTGTTGCAATGCGACGGCGACAGGAGGACTGACATGGTATATACATCCGGATTATCATCTATCCTCGGTTTGACTTGCGCCTTTTCACCTGGTAATATAGCATTTGCCCCTGAGACAAGTCGTCTCTCGGACCCCTCCGCAGCCTCGGGCCTATAAATTCGCTTTCGTCGTCGCCGTAGGTTCCACATTCGTGTTTGCGCCTTACCATATCTAAATGGGACGAACTTGGTACTAGTGACAACCAGTCATACCACGGAACGCATATAAATAAGCGGGCGTACGGCTGTATCGCTCGAATTTGGTGGTACGAGCGGCGCAGCCTGCACGCATCCTTCGACGCAGACTCTTTTGAGGCGCTGCTTTTTGAAAAGAGGGCATCGTAGGAGGTGATGAACCGTCCGAGTGTGATTCTGATTCGGTGGTGGGACTCGGTATCAGAATCGAAGCCCAACATCAACTCTACACACGTCGTTTTTACTTGTGTTCTGTTTTCGCCACACACGACCGTCCTGCAGTCGTCGACGCGCTAGAATGCACTTCTAGCACATCGAGACTGCACTCTAATCGTCACTTTGAGACGCTACTTGATGGATGCAAACTTACATACCGTCTCGTACGACGCTGATCTCTGAACTGTCAAGCAACTCGAAATCAATGAGATAGGTACGATTACGTAATAAATTACCCCTGACGCTAAACACCTTGAAAGAGGGCAAGACCCCTAACATCTGTTCACACTTAACCTGCCAGCATGTCGTGCACAACACACAAAGATTCCGATTTGGAAGACTCCAATTTAGACTCGGAGCTCGAAGTCAGAAAGTACATCTATACCCTCACAAACATACTTCACAAACATGGCTCCAGAGTACAAAAAACCACCATCAAAGCATCCTGGATCCCAAGTTATCCTTCCTCTACTCTCCTTCTTTACAGCCCTACTTGATGGCACATGTATTGATGTGAATGGTCATCAAGTAAAGGAAGTTGCTGTCACTAGGTCCATCAATGCCAATGATCAAGCCCAGATTTTGGTTCAAGTTGTTACTCAGGATCTACACCCAATTGGGTCATCCCCTAGCCCTAGCCCAGATTCTCCTTTACTGCAGCTGGTAAAGAAAGATCAAAGATCATTTGGAGAAGTGGTCAATGGGTATTACTTGTGTTCTGAAGATGTTCTACTGGTGAACTGACACACTATCATTGGCAGACCACCAAATATACCTCAGGCTCTCAGGCTCATTATCCATATTACAGACATTGGGCTGCAATATCTTCTTTTGATCTATGTGGTGACATAAATTAACAAGTGAAGAGCTTGGAGAATTTTGTTCTTTCACATGTCTATCAAAAGTTTGTTCATTGCTTCAGGCAGGACACAAGGTCAGTATTCAAAAGTCAAATATAATGTTGAACTTATATCTGGGAACAATGGCAGATTTTTTTGGGGTACATAATTGTATGAAGTCATTCACCAATGGCAGCCAGCATATCATGATCAAGACTACTCTGCTATTACTTGCAAATGGGTCACTCCTCCTAAATGGCTGCTTGGTCTTGAGGGTTTACCATCAATAAAGTCCTGGTCACAAGAAAATAGCAAAAATATTGAATGAGAGTTCTCTAATAACACAATGAAAGCATGGTCTACAGTCTTGGAGATTCTGTTATAGGGAATGGATAGCAGGATTGAACAGGTTGAACTGCTCAAGACCAAGTCACTGGCAGAAAAGCAAGCAAAAGAAGATGTTCATCAGACAATGGATGACTTAAATATCTGGGCCCACATGCTGTTATTTTTTGTCTTCTGAGATGCTGGTATTGTAAAGAGTTTATTAATCAAGACAAACATGATCAAAGCTGATATTTTGGGTGCTACAACTATCAGAACAAGCATATCTGACTGGTATGGTGTGTACTTTCTTTAAATATAGACACCTCATTTAAAGCTAATCAAAAGCATTATACTATAGATGATGACATTGCAACACTTCAAATAGAACCTGGTGAAGTTCAAGGTCAACAAGTCTTCTGCTATCTAAGGTGTTGTTGCCTGACATAATGCTGTGACAGTTCAGAGAAGTGGAAGGCTTCCTGAGCTGTTGAAAAACATTGAAATTGATCTTGTAGAGGTACCATAAACAATACTTGCTACCTTCTGCTAGTATCATAACCCTACCCAAACTCAGTGAGACTTTCTTCAAGCAGTTTTACCCTGGGAATAGGATTCATGAAAATGCAAAAAATTACTTGGGGAAGATATTGAAAAAGAAATATTTGAACACTGGCTCATTTACTGGCTCCATCCATGCTGAGGCAACACTCATGAATCTTGTGAACTTGAACTGCTATCATACTGGTATTGATGAACCTGAGTCTATGTACAAGACCTACAGCATGCCATTGAGGAATGCACAAAACATGCAGAAAATGGTTCAATTTGTATGTATCATTTCCAGAATTGAATATGATCTATGATGATATATTCTATGTATTTTATTTACTAGATGGCAAATAGTGACAATGCAGTCATTTCAATCAATAAAAAATGTTTCTGGTGCTGTGACTGGCTTAGCCAAAATCTAGAAACTCAATTCAAGCTGCCTGGAACACATGGGATCATATATCCTTGGAATCCCCCTCTTGGTGTTAATATGACAGTTTTGAAAAGACTGGAGGTGTTATAGGGCAAACTATATGATGAAGTTACATGACATTTGTTTACAATTTAAAGACAATCTTAGTCATATCCAACTTGTTGAAGCTAGTGATATTTGGCAGTTGCCACTGAGTCTTCTCATGTGTCCTGGATCCTCATGCAACAGAAGACTAATGTGATATGCATATAAAGTAGTGAGGTGCCCAGATTCACACACTGGCAGCTACTTGGTCTCCCTTGCTCTACTTCTCAGACTTAGAGTTAGGATCTACCCCAAGATGTTGTTTGCACTTTTAATATATCTCCTTGAATGATCTATCTACTAGTAATATCTTCTGCACTCACAGATGCAGTATATTTTTGCTACATTAGTAGCTCTAGGTCTATGGTTTAGACCCACTGTGGACATTTCATTGCCAGTGGGAAGTCTATTTTTTGGCTTAATGGAAGTTTTCTGAATGAACTTGAACAGCTGAAGAGTTCAGTTGAGATTAACCTCAAGTCTTATATTTGATTAGATAGTGCCAGTGTACACTTTGAAGGTATATAAATGCATCAAGAATATGGTAATGTTTTCTTTTCACTTGAACTTTGAACTCATAGCTCAGTGATATAATCAGGTTAAATTATGGTTTGAGAATCCAGACACCAGTTTGAAGTTCAAATACACCAATATAGCCTCTAATAACCATTCAAGGCCAGAACCATATTGGTACTTTTGAGAGTGTGTAACACATACTGTGCAGTACATTCTAGTAGTTCCCATGGAAAAAGATGAATTTGAATTCTTATCTCTTTAAGGAAAAAAATTCAAGTTGGAACATGTAGAGGGTTGATCACAGAAATGAAATTGACCCCCACTGGCAAATCAGTAATGAGGCACCTGGCAACAACAAGACCAAAGATATTATTAGTAACAGTTAAGAAAATGGCAGCAAGAACAATAATCATGTTAATTGGAAAGCTTAAGCCTGTTCCTTGCCAGCACATTGTAGTCCTGATTAACAGTTTCAAAGTGGGAAAGTAAGGTGATAATTAGTGATTCAAAGTCCGGTCCAGTCCGGTTTTTTGGCCTTCTGACCAGGCAACCGGACCGGAACTGGTCCTAAGACTTTCCTGAAGGCCTTGGACCGCAACTGGACTGATTAGGACCGGTCCTAAATGGTCTTTTGATCAGTTGCAACCAGTTGCAACCAGTTGCAGTGCAAACTGGTCCATAGCCCCTGACCTCGTGGGAACCATGGTTCGCACGACTACTAAACATCATTCTACATACTCTTAGCTACAAATTACTCCCCTGGATCATTAAAAGCTAATCACAGGATCAATAGTTATGAGCATTTCCGGGTCAGATGTCATTTTAGGGGGTATGTGACTACATACCTACCTGGATTCACTTATATAAAATCATATATTGGGTACAGTGTAGACCCACTCCTTGACACACCACCACTCCTTGACACACCAAGCTAAAACCACATTTAAACAGCAAGTGGTGGTGTAACAAGTACATAGATAATTTATTATGTACTATGTCTAAATGCTGATTTAATATCAAGTTCCATCTCGAGCTCATCATTACAGGATTGCTGGAACAGATGTGATTTCTGTACAAAAACAGCAAGTATCTATTTTGTAAGCTAAATTGTGAAAGAAATACAAACTATAGCTACTTCAAATTTTGAGATCCTTATAGCTGACACCTTGTCTGATGTATAGACAATGTTTTGACTTGTCTTGATGAAAATTGAGCAAGTCAGAAGCAAGATGATGCCGAGGTAGATAAAGTGTGACATCAGCCAGTTTAGGGCGTGGGAATGACACGGTCACGACCATGCTAACACGTCATGAAATTGACGCGTCAAGTCCACTTCTCATTTCAGACGTGTTCTCATTGCTTCCTTTACCTCATGATACTATAATAATGGTTAATCGTGCAAAATCAGAAGCTGCCAAGAAGCTTGAAAAGCGCAAGGCCATTGACCAGTCTCTTGCTGATGCACTTGCTGCATATCAAGCCGAGCAGCAGCAGTCAGATCCAAAGCAGCGGTGTGGCCTCTGCCCTATCGCAGAAGAGTATGGTGTGTCCTTCAAAACACTTGCAAGGCGAAGTCATGATCTACAGTCTATTTCGGACTTCAATTCTACCAAGCAGAAATTAACAAAAGCTGAGGAGAATGTTCTTGTTAACTATGCCTCCGAATCTGCAGACCGGGGGCTTCCAGTCAATCACCGTACCCTAGAAAAGGCTGCAAATGAAATTCTTCGGTCTCGAAAAGGAGCAAGTTTTGATCCTGTTGGAAACAACTGGTGTCAAAGATTCCTGACGCGCCATCACAAGAAGCTTCAAACACACTGGAGCAAACCCCTTGACAGCCAAAGAGCACAGGCTCTGAATCCAGCCAGTGTTGATCATTGGTTCAACCTTGTTGAACAGTTTGTTGTGGTTGGCAAGGATGGCCCGCTCGTTCAGAGAGAGAATATCTATGCAATGGATGAGACAGGGAATATGGCAGGAGATCAGGGCACTCACCGTGTCATTGGCCATCGGGGGACAAAGACACAGCACAAGCAAGGGGGAGCAGATTGTGAAAATGTCACATCAATCATCACAATATGTGCTGATGGCACTGCTCTTGTTCCCTCGGTCATTTTCAAGGGCAAAAATATGCTTAAAAAGTGGGGGGATAATAATATTGCGCACGCATCGTAAGTGGATGTTCCAAGTCTATCAAGTTAACATACCCACTGTATCACTGCAGGATCGCAGTTTCTCCGAATGGGTGGACCGACGGTGAATTAGCTCTAGAGTGGTTACAAAAGGATTTTGATGCCAAGACGAAGGGGAAAGCAAACGGCCACACTCGATTGCTCATTTTAGATGGGCACAGTTCACATTATACACCTGCCTTCCTTCGTTATGCACGAGACAACAAGATTGAGATCTTGGGATACCCACCTCACTGTACCCATGCACTACAAGGTCTTGACGTCGTATGCTTCGCTCGCTTCAAGGAGATCTGGAAACAAGAGGTCAACTGCTACGAAGAGAAGCATCAGTCACCAGTCGATAAAGGCAGCTTTGTGGAGGTCTTTGGAAGGGCATTCCTTCGTACTTTCACTTCGGATCTTATCAATGCTGCGTTTGCAGCTACCGGCATCCATCTGTTTGACCGTACTGTCATCCACCCTTTGAAAATGAAGCCTAGCGAAACAACATCAGTGAAGGCACCATTCCCCTTACCACAGGCCAGTCCTGTTCGTGCTGTCATGTCCGCATTCCGCTATCAGATGGTGAGCTCAACTAACTCTCTCAATGAGCTCAGTTCTGCTTACTGCCAATTTGTGTAGGGCTGTAGCATCCCTACGCCTATGACACCCACCCGAGATCGCCATCGGTCACTGGACAGTAGCGACATAGACATTGATCCGCTGTTATTCACACCGTCAAAACGGATGCGACTCTTGACAGATTCAATTGCTGGCATGGCATCAGGCAGCTTTCTCGTCTCCAAGGGCCCTGCTATGTCCACACACCAGATCGGAAAGCCCGTTCTCGAGCAACCACCTGTTATCTCAACCCCCGATTGGTCCCTGCTAAATACATCAGTTTCGCCGACCAAGCTGCCACGAGCTGCACTTGAACGGTATGCAACCAACCTTAAAGCAAGTTTCGGACAGGCAAGGAAACACATTGATAGCCGGGACTTAATTATCGAAGGCGCGCACGCTCAACTTGTCATCCAAGACATGTTCTTGACGAAGCAGAGTCAGACAATGTTCTCTCAGGAAAACAAGAAGAAAACAGATCGAACCATGCTGTTTCCAGAAGGGAAAGGATGCCATCTCACGGATAAGGGATTCATGGAAGCATTGGAGCAACTCGACACTCAAAAGAAGGGCAAGGAGGCAGCGCGGGAAAACCGAAAGGCTGAGCGCGAAACAAGGCGACAAGACAAAGCAGCACTTGATGCAGAATGGAGGAGGCTGCTTGATGCGCATGCGAGGGAGCTGGAAAGTTGGTCAGCAGCTTGTCACGAAATGGAGGAAAGGAACATACCAAAGAAAGAGTGGCCGAAGAAACCAACAAGACCGTTGAAGCCAAAGGGCCAATCGGGGGCACATCCAGTAGCATCAGGCTCCGCAGTGACCATAGAAGACACCCTTGTGATGGAGAACCTTCAGGATGTCGAATCGGATGCGTCCGATGGTGGTGAGTAGGTGCGTGGGCAGCGACGGTGATGAGTAGGATGAGGTGGCACTGCTGTGCGCTGCGGCTGCAACTGACGTGACATGTCACATGTCACACTGTGTCAAGGAGTGGTGCGACCATCAATTCCCCTTGCAACACACGAAACATATTCATACAGCTATTTTTTAATGATCTCGTACATATTATAGTGAGAACTTATTTTTTAGAGTATGATACATCTTGTCCATATCATATACATGTGTATTTACAATAGAAATCTTGGTATATCTGAGCAACTCAATCCGGTGTGTCAAGGAGTGGGTCTACACTGTATCATGCTTTCTAGTGGTGAGATGAAATATTCTATACAGTGATAGCTACATTTTATCTCTATAGTGGGAGGGGGGGTAACCCCAAATTAACTGAGATAGAAATATTTTCTGGATGACATATGAATTTTTGACATAGAAAAGTGGATTTTGAGTGATACATATGTGGCTCAAATAATGTCAAAAAAATCAGGAAAATTCACCAAATATTACCCCAGTAGTATGGATAGGGGGTGGCTGTACACTGGTTGCAACCAGTTGCCAGACAGGCAACTGCAACTGCAACTGGTTGGCAACTGAGGCAACTTGCAACTGCAGTTCAGTTGTGATCAGTTGCAGTCCAGTCCAGTTGCCAGTTGCATCACCAGTTCACAACTGGACTTTAAAACACTAGTGATAATTAACAAAGCAATTATTGAATGGAACTTGAAGTCCAAGGTAGTAGGGCAATATGAGGAAAAGATAGTTACTGCAGTCACCACTACACACTCATTCTTGGAGTTATACTGTTGATAATGTTTCCTTGAAATTGCATCAACTACCTTAGTACTGCACTTTTAATACACTTTTGGTACTTTTTGTAAACTTGGGTACTATACTTTTACTACACTTCTGGTATGCTTTTTTGTACACTTTAGCACTGCACTTTTACAACACTTTTACAACACTTTTGGTATGCTTTTTTGTACACTTTAGTGCTACACTTTTGTTATACTTTTACTACACTTTTGATACACTTTTTTGTACACTTTTGCAACACTTTTGATATGTTTTTTGTGCACTTTAACATTACACTTCTACTATACTCTTGCTACACTTTTACTACACTTTTTGGAACAACCAAATCTTTACAGACTTAAGTTATTTATAAAGAACAGTAGAAAGCAAGTCAAGGGCACTAGAGATTTGGGAAAACTCCAAAGAGGACAAGACTGGGTCCTTCTGGGAGAGGGTCCCTTATATACTATTCTACTATTTGTATAGGTATATGGTAAATTTACAGATATGCTATACTATGGGTCAAGGGTTCTAGATGGGCTGAGGGTTTAGAGATCTGGACTGCATAGCCATAGAATGTATCTGTATCATAGAGAGTCTGGCCAAGGCATAGGGGAAGGTTAACATGAGGAAAACATATGTAGAGTAGGCACGAGGCAAATATGGATGGAATAGAATGACATACTATAAGTCTAGAGTAGTTTGAGAGTTTGTATAGTCTAGAATAATCAAGGGTTAATGGGTCTGGACCATGGCCAGTGTAGAATAGCCTGGTTCACATGGATGAAGTCAAATAGGGGCTAATTATATGAACAAAGTATTAGATTTATTGCAAGCTCAAATGGCAATATAAAAATATGGAAAAATAGCTATAAAATAGAGTGATTAGAATAGTATTATTGAGACAGCATCAATAGTCAGAGTATGTGATGGTCAGTATGGTATTAGCAAAGTGTAATATACTAGTCAGCAAAGTGCCCAGCAAGGTTTAGAGCAATCATAACACTTTTGATATGCTTTTTTGTACATTTCAGTATCATACTTTAAGTACACTTTTGCTACACTTTTGGTCTGCTTTTTTGTACACTTTAGGTACTATCTATATTTATAACACAATTTTTGAAATTTTATATGAAAATATGAAAATATTAGTATTTTCTGAGAGATTTTTCCTAATGGTATCAATGACTACAATGTAAGGTCTCTATCAAGCAACTCATCCACTTGTTCTACTATCCAGTACTTGACTATATACAATCTCTTCTAAGCCATCCTATGCTTTTGTTACATATATTCTTTATTCTACAGAAATTTTGGACATCTGCTACTCATATTTATCACATACATGTATGAGGACTGGCTGAGTAGGTCAGGTGCATACATCTTATTTCTCCTTTATGATCATCATTTTTTTATTGATTATTTGTTCTAAGGGTACAACTATGCTTGATGTTATCCTTTCCTCAGATAAGACCAACATTTCTTTAATAAGTAAAAATCACATAGCATACCTTCTACTAATTAGTCTGGAAAATATTGATCCAGCTATTTGGTTCAAGGTCTCAATGACCTTCTCTTGGTTCTCCTTTCTATTGCAAAGCTCACTTACAAAAATACTCATGTCTAGGGACTCTTATATAATAGGCTCATCCATCAAGCTCTACAAGAGGTCCTAGAACCACTTAAGATAGCCATTCATGTCAGTATAATGATAGATAATCCTGTTGAGAATCTATAGTACTACTAGCCCTATTGGTACATAGCTTACATTGCAGACACCCTAGAAGAGTGTCTCATGGCATGTACAAATAGTGATTGAATTTCAGTCCAGTTCAAGACTGCAAAAAGACCAGCAACTGGACCAGACTTTTGATCGGTTGCAACCGGACTGCAGTTGCAGTTGCCTGGTTTTCAAGAATGAAGTGGTTCAATTGCCCCTGATCTTTGAAAAATCAAAAAACCGGTCTAAGTAGGTTGCAACCAGTTGCAACCGGTGTACAGCCACAATACCATATTGGGAAGGTGTTCCCCTATTTAAAATAATTTTTTCAGAATTTTTGGTAATTATTTGGGCATTTTCTGAGTAGATACAAGATTTATAGTCTTAAAAATGACATGCAACCCGGAAATGGGCATATCTCAGCCATTTCTCGGTCGATTTGGCTCAATATTGGATCGACAGGTAGCCAAGAGTGTCTAATATTTTTCATCCCACTATGACCAAGCGATCCGGGCCGGTCCCGGCCGATGGGCAACCGGTTTTTCAAAAAACCGGTTGCAGCTGGTTCAAAATTAGTCAGAGAGATTCCCGGACCGGTTTTTTGCAGTTTCAGTCCGGTCTTTCCATATTTGGGATGTATTAGGACCAGTCCGAGTCCAGTTGCCTTCCAAATAAGGAAAAAAACCGGACTGGACTGGACTTTTAAACTCTATGTACAAATCCCATTGGAGGCATCTTCACTCATGACAGCTACATTGAAGAATTTTAACAACCCTATTATTGTTATAATCATAGCAGACTCCATGGTCAATCACTAAAGTAACTGACAGGGAGTAACTGACAGAGAATGACCAACATACCTACTATAGTGACTAACAGCTATGATCACTAACAACACAACTATACACTATTAACTATTGGTGCTCTCTTAATAATACCATCCTAATCACTCTATTTTATAGCTATTTTCCATACTTTTCCATTGTCATTTAGGCTTGTTATAAGTTTAATACTTTGTTTGTATAATTAGCCCCTATTTGACTTATCCATCATGATGCAAACCAGACTATTCTATACTGACCCAGGCCTGGCCATGGTCTAGACCCATTAACTTTTGACCAGTCTAGACTATACAAACTCTCAAACCACTCTAGACTCATAGTATATCATTCCATTCCACACATGTTTGCCTCATGCCTACCCTACATGTTCTCCTCATGTTAACCTTCCTCCATGTCTTGGCCAGACTCTCTATGATACAGATACATTCTATGGCTATGCAGTCCAGATCTCTAAATCCTTAGCCCATCTAGAACCCCTATCTCATAGCATAGCATATCTTTAGATTTACTATATACCTGTACAAACAGTAGAATGGTATATAAGGTACCCTCCCAGCTCCCAGAAGGACCCAGTCTTGTCCTCTCTAGAGTTTTCCAAAACCTCTAGATTTCTTGACTCATATTCTACTGTTTTTTATAAATAACTTAAGCCTCTAAAGGTTTGAAGGTTTCAATTTTACACTCTCTATGTACTAGGTCTTATACTCTTGAAGTCATCCATATAGCTCTTGAAAGGTACTATACACAAGATTACAAAGAATCATCAAGTCTCTCTATCTGAATGGCATTACTGAACCATTTTGGGTAGATTGGCCATTGTCTTGCCCCCACTTATTTCCTTCATATAGAGCCTCTATACCACTTCCATTAGTTTGCCTAACACCATAATATCAAGTGATGTATTGAAGTTGTTACTGTATTCAAGATCATTTTTGCTTCTCACTTCTGTAACCTACTATCAGATATCATAGTTTTGAGGATAGTATTTTAAAGTTGAAGTAGGTCACTGATGTTATCATTGAGCAATTTAGAATTATATCATGGGTATTATTACTAGTGCAGTCCCCCATCATTTTCTCATTGCAATCCATGCTCTCATTGACTTTCATTATCTTGCATAAGCACCAATGTTCTCAGACCAATCATCTGATAAGTTGGAAGATGTGCTTCAATTGTTTCATGACAACAACACCTCCACCTCACTGATGTGAGTGTCTATAATACAATGAAGGAAACACAGCAGGACAATATAGTACTGAGGTTAGGGCATAGGAGTCACAGTATTACAACAAGGAGAAGGTGACAAACACAATACCATGACTATAACACCATTATGCAACACAGAAGACACAGAGTGATGATGACAAGGGAGTGTGACAATGATATGAGAGGACAGGTAGTATAGAATAGGAATTGTATTTTATCTTTGATTCAGTCATAAATGAGTGTTAGTGAATGAATGTAGGATTTGTTGATGGTATTGGTGTCTGTTAAGACTGTGCTGACCTCCAGTGCAAACTCCAATGAGTAGGGGCTTTTAAAGTTCTGGAGGTTGGGACAAGGACATCAGATTCAGCTTATGTGCCCTTGCTAGTGTCATGTTCTAGTATTTCAGAGATGGAGTTCAGAGAGGTTCAGAGGGAGTTTGGAGTAAGGAGCAACAAGATTAGGAGAGGATCATAAGATGTGTCTGAGTTGTCTAAAGTAATAATCAAGCTAAAGTTACAGGCAAGTAACTATGATTTATATACTTGGAGAAAGATAGAGATTACTGAAACTGAGTAAGAGCTGAGTAAGACTGAGTAAGATAGAGAATGAGTAATCAGAGAGAATTGAATATGTATGGATGCTGGAGCTGTGCTCCTAAGCAAACACAGGTATTAGAGTACTTACAAATCAAAACTAGTACAAAAGGAGAAAACATTGGAGTTACATGGAGTAAAGTGGAGATCATGGAGTTGTGTGGAAAATCTAGGAGTTGTGTGGAGATGGCAGAGTAAGCTAGGAGTTAGGATAAACAATATATGACAGTGTCTGATACAACTTGAGATAATGATTATCATATGTGCTCAAACAGATCTAATCATATATATTAAACTGATCACTGGAGGACAAGATATTCAACTAATTACCTCTGTGATGCAAGACTGAGTGCATTCCTTTCTCTAGATGTATCTATTATAACATAATAGCATACCAGCATCTACTACCTGTGTCTCAAACATGATGGTACTAGCAACAATAGTAGAATGTGGATTCATACTCTAACAATCATTCTGCATAAGCTTCAGATGTGGACCATGGTGATGAGTCAGAAGCTAATCCTATTAGAATCTTGTAAAACAGCATGGTAGTTACCAGGCTGTTGGGTTATTTGCAGGAAACACTATACTGCTATTTTGGTGCTTATGTAATCTACCTTAAAGTGTAATATCTTGCAAGATTGTGTACTTTGACCTGCTTACATAATTACCTCAAAGTGATGGCATTGTCAAGAGTGATTAATTAATGATGTGACCATTTTAAAGCAGCCACTACTCCCATAACATATCCAGATTTGGAATTCAATTAAAATGGTCATATCATTAATTAATTACTCTTGACAATGCCACCACTTTGAGGTAATTATGTAAGCAGGCCAAAGTACACAATCTTGCAAGATATTACACTTTAAGGTAGATTATATAAGCACCAAAATAGCAGTATAGTGTTTCCTGCAAAATAACCCAACAGCCTGGTAACTACCATGCTGTTTTACAAGATTCTAATAGGATTGGCTCAGTTATGATGATCTAAAAAGACTTTGGTTTAGTAGAATCATGTAAGTACTAATTTTTTGATCACTTGGATATCTTGCAACATAACTAATCATTTTGACTAATACTAATACACTGACATGTGCAGCTCCAAGCAGCAAGGATGTCTACAGGTACCTCAAAAATCTTGCTGCATGGAATGACATGGTGTACCATTTCTCACACAGGGAGTTTCCAGCACTGGCAGGCTGTGGCAGCCAATCCAACTATAGAACTGGTGAAGTTTTCCCATGCAGCAAGTATAATGTTGTTGTGAGATGAACTTTTGGAGGGATTCTTTTGGCACTTTCCTGACATGGAAGCTGAACAGGAAGTTATTGAAAAGCAGATTGGTGATGCAATGCCAGCATCATTTAATGGACGTATCCATGCAGAGGTAGCCCTGATGGCCCTGACAGCATTCTGCATTACCATACCATTTAGCTCAGATCCCTCTATCTCAAAAAAGAGTGATGATCAGATAAGGAAGGTCTTTAAGTCAGTAAGTAACTTTCCTCCTCTTTTTTGTTGTCAATGATTTTAAGTTTTATTCCTTGCTCAAAGGTGTCTAAAGTAGCCCAGGCCAATGGAGTGCATGGGGTGGTTGCTACCAGTAGGAAGTGCTGCTGGTGTTGCAATTGGCTCACCCAGCACTCAGATGTTCCTCTCAAAAGTTAAAACAACCAGCACACTAAAGAAGTGATAACTTCTTTTATTCAGTATCACTAGTATAAGTATCAGACAGAGGAAAGGTTGAGGAATACTAGTGAAGACTTACTAGTAATGGACTGAAGGTTTAGGACTAGAGAGCAGAGTTGAAAGACTGTATTAACTACTCTGGAGAGAGCAACATAAAGTAGCTTAGAGCAGGTCTCTAAACTACTTTAAAGGAAAGTGGTGCAATCAACTTTAGAGCAAGTGATTTATCATCATAGATAAGAGAGATATCTGCTATTGGATGATAAGGAGTGAATGAGTGAGAATATGAAATAGCTAGTAATGCTTATCTATGGTGTCATAGTCTGGACCATGTATTTGTAATGTAAATAACAAATGATCTAGACTGTAGGCCTAGATGTGTCTCTATAATGACTTAAATGAATAGCCTGAGTGTCTTATAGAAGTAATAATGGTGTAACCACTTCAAGTAATGCTTATGTAAGCATACATCAGTCACTGATAGGTGTATGAAAAATGAAGTTTATATGAGAAACACCTATAGTTTCAACACACACATGGAGTTGTATACCTGTGGGACCCTTCTGGGCCAGTGACTGCCAATCAGTAACTTTACATTCTGCTAATTGTGTCTAATTCATGCTTGCCATGCCCATGGCTCAGCAAAAGACAGACAAGACAGGCAAGCTAAATAGTGTTGCCTACACTACTAATGTATGAAACATTTATGAGATGCTATGCCAAGAATAGATTAATATTGTTATGTAAATAAGTAAATGTTTGACAGAATATCACAGCAATTCCCATAGAGCTGGAACTTGGACACACAGCCAGCCAATGAGAAATACAGAAAAAAGAAAGTAACTGTAGGGTTTGAACCAGCACACTTCAACAATGTAATGGGTCCCCTGGGTAAATATATAGAGTATTATCTACACTTAGTGAAAATTCTATCAAGTCCTACAAAATCTTAGTGCATTGTGAATAAAGACCACTCAGGCTAGGTGTCATATCCTGGACTTCCAACTCCAAGCATCTCCACTCATCTTCATCTCATTCCCCTTAGATCTTACTCCATACATTCTTGGACTTACAACTCTGGTTACTCCAGCATTACTCCTTTTTAGTCTTAGTCTCATTCTTGTACAATACCTGTGTCTCACTTATGAGCACAGCTCTGGCTATGTTCCTGTCCCAACTTCACTCCAGTTATGTTTCTCCTGAATTCCTATCTTACTCATTACTTACAAATCTGCACTGCTCTGTTTACTAATCCACACTTCAACTCTCATATATAAACTCCTGTACTCTGCCCTCTGTATTTCCTTAGTCTGAATATTAGTTTATTCTCTCAATCAACTCCTGATTAACTCTGACCTCTGACCTCTGAGACCTTGATGGTCTATCCTTATACTCTTACTCATACTCGACTTCACCATTAGATGTTACATAAGTCTAACTCTGTACTCTGTACTCCGCAAATACCAAGGCAAGACTTACAATAAGGGCACAACACATACATTGAAGCCAACGCCTGTCCGACCCCAAGTAACTCTGAGCCTTGAAGTTACTACCCCTCAAAATACCAGCTCTAACACTAGGCTATCAAGCCTACAGTGTCATTAACTCCCTAGATAAATATACAGTACTAGTATATGTAATGCTATTTATCATTGGAGAACCTTCTGTTCAAGGAGTCTCTCACTTATAATGTACTAAGAGTTTGTAGGACTTGATAGAATTTTCACCAAGTATAGAAAATACTCTATATATTTACCCAGGGGACTAATGACACTGTTCACTACATAGTCTAGTGGTCTTGATCTACTACTAGTAATCCTGAAGTGCTGTGGTTTGAACCTTGCAAGTGCTTTCTTTTTCATGTTTTCTCATTGGCTGGCTGCCTACCTGAGTTCTGGCTCTGTAGGAATTGCCATGATATTGTGTTAACATTTATTTATTTACATAACAGTACATTCTTAGCATGTATCTCATAAACATGCTAGTGTAAGCAACAACTATTTAGCTTTCCTGTCTAACCCATACTAACCTGTCTTCTGCCAAGCCTTAAGTGCAGCAAGTGTGAATTAGATGAAATAAGATGATATTAGCAGGATGTAAAGTTACTGACTGACCCATGACCCCAAAAGGGTGCACCCATGGACCTGTCAGGGGCACCCATGACCCACACAGGTCAGGGGTCTATGGGTATGGGTTACAGCCCAATTGGGGTTGGGTCAGGGTTGGAGCTGTGACACCCTGGGGTTAGTGACCATTGTTATGTTATGTGGTGTCACCATCTTGGAGAACAAGCAGGAGGGGGGGAGGGGAGAGGGAGAGGAAAAGAGAGGGGAAGAGAGGGTACAGGGTTGGCATTGCATTGATTGTATGCATTGTTGTCCAAGTCATTGTTGTCATCACAGTGTGCTAGTGTCACACTGTGTCATCCATGACATCATCTGTGGTAGCAGAGAAAGAGGGAGGGCAAGGGAGAGGAGAGGAAGGGAATGGATGGGGATGTGACAATGTCAATCATAGTCATTGTGTTGTGGTCTCACTGCATCTTGTTGCAAGTTGTGATGAGCCTATCCATTTTTGGAAATACCCCTGCAGCTCACCCATGGCCCATGGACACCCTGACCTGTGACCTGTGCAGGTTACCTGTACCCCTGCAGATCTCTACAAACGAGTTACTCAAGGTAGTTGTTGACTAACACCCTTGGTACCATTACAAGTGAGGCTTGCAATTGACTACTACATAGTGTATTATTAGCTATAGATGCAAAGTCTGCACTTTTTTATTGTGACATTTTGTGACCTGCCAACTAGTGGGAGTATGTACCAGCCTCCAACTGCAAAAATTTGAACAGACAATTGCACATGGCGTCCAGTGCGTACACATCCCATGTTGACTCGGCTAGGCTGGCTTGCATGACCAGGTTTGTCGAGCACTTATACTTATGACTGTCATCACTAGTACTGGGGCAAGTTCGAGCCACCTGGAATTCATCAACCACTATGACAAGCATGCCTGACCCAGCCATCCACCTCTCCCAGGTCAACTGTACCCTCAATGGTGGTACTAACGAGAGTGCCTGTTCTCGTTTGTAACCAGCCTACAAGGTCTGGGTGTAGAGGTCTCTTCAATAGAAGGATGTACTGTGGGAAACTCACAGTAACTATGGAGCTGGGCGACTTGAGGTAAGACTTGAGCAGTAGAGGGACTGCTAGTGTTTAAAAGTCCGGTCCGGTCCGGTTTTTTGACCCCCTGACCATGCAACCGGACCAAAACCAGTCCTAGCAATGTCCAGAAGAGTCCTGGACCACAACTGGACCAATTAAGACCAGTCCTGATCAGTTTTTTAGCAGTTGTGCAACCAGTTGCAACCAGTTGCCTGAAAGACCGACCCCTAACCCCTGACCGAGTGAGAATCATGCTTCCCATGAGTGAGAGTAATTATTCCATGGACTCCTGGCTACAAATTACTCCTATACACCATAAAGATCGGATCACAGGATCAGTAGATATGACCTGTTTTCGGATCGATGTTGATTTAGGGGGTATACTGACCCGGATTCACTTATAACAATTCACCATGTGAATTTCATGCTTCCTGCTAGTGAGATCTATTATTCTATACACCCCTGGCTACATATAACTCCTATAGTGGAAAACATGGGGATCCATTACTGATGAGATATAAGCATTTCCGGGTCACTTGTCATTTTTGACTGATTTTAAGTGGTATACTGACCCAGATTTACTTATATCAATTCATCAAGTGACTTTCATGACTTCTATATAAGAAATGAAGTGTTCTACATACTCATGGCTACATCTAATCCCTATAATGTGTAATGTAAAAATAAACTTTGGGTGAGAAATGAGCATTTCCGGGTTGGATGTCACTTTTTGACATTGAAATATTGATTTTGAGTGATATATGGGCCAAATAAATTCCAAAAAATATGGAAAAATCACCAAATATTCCCCTGAATGGTAGTATATATAGTGGGTGGCTGTGCACCAGTTGCAACCGGTTGCAACCAGTCTTTTACCAGTTGCCTGACTTCTCCCAAAACCAGGCAACTGCAACTGGACTGGTAAAGACTGGTTGCACGCAACTGACATCAGTCCAGTTGTGATCAGTTGTGGTCCAGTCCAGTTGCCAGTTGCGCTACCAGTCTGCAACTGGACTTCAAAACACTAGGGACTGCAGAGGACTCAAAGAACAAGGTAGTAATTCAAGTTAAGGAGAGCTCTCTTCTATCGCTCTCCTTATATACATACAGGATTGTTTGTACATATGTGTGCGCTGGTCTGTGCACATTGAAGCCTCTTTCTAAATAAAGAAAGGAAAGATATGATAGGAACATATCATGAGTCACAAAGAATGACTAAATATCCGTGTAACGGATCTATAACTAAACATGATAGTGTAAGTATGAAGATAAGATCCTTTCATCTAATCAGTGAATCTGAAGACAAAGTCGTGACTGAAGTAGAAATATCACTGATTTCAACAGGTACATCCCATCCTGTCTTCCCTTCTTTTGCTGCACACCCTCCCAGACCTGTGCAACGACAATGGTGTCACTGGATACCAACAGTGAATTTCATCTCCTGGTAGAGTTTCTGAACAAGCATGCAGAATCCAGGGGGACGACCAATGAAGTCATCTCACAATCAGCACCATCCCCATCACCAATGGAACAAGTGGCATCCAGACATCCACACCAACATGGCCAACCATCTCATTGTACAAACACATCACTTGGTTGCCAACCCGTCCAGGACAGTCGTTTCACTCAACTTCAAACATTTGGCAGCTTTCTCGCACAAGGACCCGTCTTTGTCAAGTTTTTTACCCCTTGGTATCTGGCAATGCCTCATGTCCCATTGCACATGTTCACACCCCCTCTAGGTGTGACCACCACAAGAAATTGACACTGATGTGGCTCCAGCTCCGCTGGAATATGCGTCACAAGATAGCCAAAGTTGACCACGAACAACATAAGGCACTCTGCACAACCAGGGCATCGCCGACTTCCCCATGATGTTTTACTACACTAACGGCGTCAAGACCAAATACAGTAGTGGATGGTCGTGTGACCAATTTGTCCCCTTTGCCGACAAAGCTTCTAATCCGCGCACCCCTCGCTCATGTGTCTTGCTCGTGCGACTCACCCCGGTTTAGAAACATGCAGGCGATTGACGCATCAGAGCCCGATTGTGTCGTACATGTGCAGGCCATCTTTTACCTCCTGCTCCACGAGAACTCCGACATCAAGGATCCCCCATCCTTGGCCCTCCACCCATTTGTGTCTCGCCGCGCCGCCCTCATTCAAAAACACGTCCCTATGAGCCAGTCGGCACTCCTCGCGTTCAAAGACCACGACGCACGCGAATTGTGACCTGTATCAGTCTTCTGTCTATCCTCACCCCCACTGCCTTCCCTCCTCTTGAGCTCTCGACAGACATGTTCCCAGCAGGTGATGTACGCCCTGCACGACCCACTCGTCATCGTGGCCGCCCTGGACGGCCACTAGGCTGCCATTCCGCCATTGCCCAAAACTGGCGCCTACGCACATCCACGTCGGGCGTGAGCGTAGCAGGGGGAGGGGAGTGGCGTTTACACGAGACTGGTGTATTGCGTCGGGGACGCAACGGGCCATGCGATCACGTTCAACTCGGTGAGCGTCGCGTCGGCACTGGATATGATCTTGACGGGGAAGGCACATGCGAAGGAGCGGGTGGTGCATATGCCTGTCTTTCTCGCATTGGCTTGACTGTTGTTCGCATCTACTGACAGTCTGCTGTTCTAGATGTCATCACTTTCTCACCACTACAAAAGGCCCGGAAACTCCACAAGAAACTCGCTGACCTCCGGGGCCACTACGGAGCACAGTCGCGCAACTTCGCTGCTGTGCACCGGATCGCTGAACTAGAGTGCTATAACCGTTCAGTTGCTATGTTGCCGCTGTGCACCGAGAGCTCGATCAATTTCCCGACGTATTATATGAGATCATCATCGCTCGCAATGATCTAAGAGCGTCTGAAACTCGAGTTCGACATATTCTTCAATGCCACAATGCTCGGTTATGCGATCCCACATCTGCGCTAGCTGAAAATCAGCCTGAATCATCAGACATTCGGCATTGTCTCGTCAACTCGGGCGTGCACGCCGAGAAGACAATCATCCGTACCCTCGCGGGTTTGAACACAGCGATTCAGCAGACCTCAACGTCAATATCCACGTATTTCATTCGCCATGTTCTGTCTCCCAATCCCGACGAGGAGCCCTCCGCCGCACGGCGCGCCTCCGAGTTTATTCCCCGGCGCTGGTGGACCGTTTACGGACAGTAGCCCCACAGCCTGTCTGTCCCTATCAGCCGCATTTTAGGCTTTGCCTCCCACGCATGTTCCGTTGCAGCTTCGTGGACAATGGACAAACGGGCCGACGAGCTTCTTAACAGAGTATATGAGTGATTGAGGAAATGAGGCAAACTCTCAATTTCAGTCGTCTGCTCTCTGCTAACGCTACCAACAGAATCCCAAGCCTTTCTCTGCTGGTTGGCGCTCCCTCATTCGTAGCAGTGCCCCCGCTATGCTGGCGCCTTTGACCACCTCGTCTCCCATTCATTATCGTGGCAGTTGGTTGTGCCGCGTCCAAGATGTCACCCAAATTTTAGCACAACATCTTGTCGATCGGGAATGCGCTGGTGGTCGACTTCAAGGTTACCGCAGCTCGTCCAGGGCAAATGTTCAATGAAGCCTCAATGATACTGGATTCCGAAGGAAATCGGGGCATAGCCGTCGGACAAGCGAAGGGAAAAAGAATCTTATGCACTGCACGTTTGGGACTGATGAAGGAAGTCATCCAAGCATCAACTGGGGCAACGGAACACGTTGGGGTCGTCGACTGTGGTAAAAGCTGGGGTGATTCTCTCGGAAATTAGGTAGGGTGATGCAAGGGTTTTTCTCTGAGGATTGTACCAGTGGGTCATGTTGCTATTGGGCTTTGGTCCTGGTACAGGATGATTTTGTTAGGACTTGGAGAGGCAGACACTATACTCTAGATGATGCTATGACCGATGCATAAGCCCGGAAAATCACGCATCTCAGTAGATTCAGTCATGTGGAACAGGAGAGCAGAGGATAACTCTAGCAGGACCCAGGTGGGAACGTACTTTCTTATGACTCTAAGTTCAAGTCTTCCAAATCAGAGTTTTTGTGTCGTGTGGTATATTGGCAATGCTATTATACATGGTTAGCGTGCGGGCAATGAAGTGGTGCGTCAACAAAGGACGAGCAAATTAGATGATAGGATAACTTTTTCGGCGATGCAAATAACCAGGTTGTAAATATGCCATAGCAAGGGAGATCACGAGGAAGACGCGGTGGGAGACTCAGGGTGGGATTGTGGTGGTGACTGGCCCCAAGGTGCAACCACATCGTCGAGCATGATGCCTCGTATCCGGTTGTACACCGCTTCAGGGAAGTGTCTAGCAAGGGCACATGAGTACTTGCTTCCTTGGGAATGTGCAGGAGACCTACCGTTGTTTCAGGCGTTCGAGGAGCGCCACTGCGCGTTCACGGTCACCGTTCCCCAGTTCGGCACGGAACATGGCTTCCCATGTCGATGGCTGGGAACGAAAAGCGTCAGTAAATTAATGACAGGCCGAGACACGGACGGACCTCTCTGTACGACACTGAGTCAGGTGGTACCGGTGCGGAAGGAGAAGATGATGAATCATGTGGAACGTGGTTACCGGAGGCAGCGACGCCGCTCGGTGGATCTGCCAAGCCCTCGAAGACGGCTCGTGCCTTGGTGATTTCGCCGTCCGCAGCATACC
>JBBPMZ010000153.1:0-22570 GCA_038090575.1 Tylopilus cf. pernanus | reverse complement strand
GTGCTGGGGGTGCTGGGGGTGCCATTTTGAACAATCCGTGATGTCACACATCTCAGTCCACAGACATCCATCATACAGTAAAGGAATTAGACATCACAGCAACACTCACACCTTCCCCTCTAATCCCAGCCATTTCTTTTGTCTCAATGTCTGGGTTCCTCCCAAACAACGCGGCCGCGCAACCTCAAGTGATCGTCCAACGTTTCCTGGTTCATGAATAACAAGTCGCAACCACCGCAAACCCTGCTGCACCCGAGGTGTTCCTGTTTTATATGGTCCACGATGTCCTCGTCCCAAATCCGCGTGTAGTTGCAGCCGGTCCAGCAACACATCGTAATCGTCCGGCCGAGGATGTGGGTCTCGCACAAATGTTCTAGAAAGTAGGCCCACCCAGAAACCATGCTGCTGCAAATGACTTCTCCAATTTTCCAACGACATTCATAGGACTGTTCTTTCGGGCTGTTCGGGATCTTGACCTTGATCAACTGACTGTGCGTACGGCGTCGAAGTGTACCTACCTGCAGGTCGCGTACATAGTGGTAGATGACCTCTGGCAGGGTTTGACAATCTTGCTTGTCTCCGCAGGAAGATGAGTCCTGATGGATCCCTACACCCGTCAAGATTCGAGGGAGAATAGCTGGCACGGGCAAGCCAAACTGCCGCAGCTTGACTTTACAGGCCATTTCCATTCGAGCCATAGACTCCGTGGACGTAATCTTGTTTAGCAGGGCAAGCGACGGAAGCATCCGTCTTGAATGGCACTCCGCATAGACTGCACAAAATTGCTGCCAAACACCCGGATCATCCATATCCGATGTGCCCATACACCACACTACCTGGATGATCGGCGCGGGTAATTTATGGTTGGTTTTATTCCGACGGGCCTGGCTTGATATGTACTGGATCCACTTGCTGATACCGGACTTGATCTCTTCAGCATCTGATGTTTTGTTGAAGCTTGGTGTGTCCCATATTTGGAGCAGGACATCCCGCAGAAATGCCGCATAACTGATGGGTTTCGCAGTAGACCCGGTAGGACTGTTGTCCGTTTGAATAGCACCGGGAAGGCCGTCAGGAACACAGGTAATCATATCAATGAGGGTACATTTTTCTGCGTGAGCTCTACCAACAATGAGTATTTCCACGGGGAAACGTTGCTTAAAGGGGGCCAATATGAGACCGTAGTGAAAGTGAAAACTTTTATCTCACCTTGCACAGTACGAGTTTGAGGAATACTGAACAGAGGCCACAATCAGGCATCCAGCAACTAGAACCGTACCTACAGTTCCCGAACATACGGTTGAACTCTAGATCACCATTGGTGACAATGGATCTCAAGTCATGTCCCTGAGAGACAAGCTCCTGGACCAGCGTAAGTTTTCCCGAATCCAGATCATCAATTATTTTCCTTGACCGGACTCGGAGAAGGTACCGCACAAGCCGTGACTGTTTCCGCCCCACTGGCATTAGGGCTTCCCACCTAAAAAAAATCCTAGCAGGTATTGTCACGGTCGCACGTAATGAGCATAAGAACCCTAGTACCCGAAGTCGGCATTCTGAGATTGCATGCCAAGTAATTTGAAGCCTCGGTGGTAAGGACTCTGGATGGGAAAGGTCACAGCCGACCTGAAGGAGTCTTTGCAGAATGGAAATGATAACTTCATCTTCGCAGTTCAATATTTTGTTCAGGTTAGATGTAGATAGAAGCATTGTCTGATGATGTCCTTGGGCAGCCCATTCCGCAAACTCATCGCATTGTAGGATCTGAACGATCATGTCCGACTTATAACCCCACCACTCTTGCGCACCAAAGAGAGTGGAAAATAATCGCGAGGGAACGGGTACTCTCCAGTGTCTGAGAAACAATTCAAGCAGTGACGAGTGCCGGCCATAGAAGGCGACCTCAAGTGGTAGCAAATGGCGGCAGGTATGGACATCCAAGCCAGCATGACGGACATTGATCCCCCACGACAGTAAGATTCTAGCGTGCTCGATCTTTCCCAACTGTGTCGCATATACGAGTGGGCTAGTCTGATCAAAGGCTCTGAAAGGCGCATGACAGAGGAATGTATGGAGGGACGACGCGGAGAGTGTAGAGATGAGGGCGTAGACGAGGAAATCGTGTTCTGGGGCAAGCCATTTGAGGGATGAGATGTGTGAGCGGACCAGTTTGGAGATTTGGGTCCACTCAGCAGGATGTTCTTTTATGTCCAACCGAAGCATGACCGCATCATCCAAAATCGGGGAAACCATTGATTCAAGGTGTTTGAGATGGTGAAACCCATGGACAAACACATACTCAAAAAATGGGAATGGATCGGGTGAAATGTCGAAGATACGCTTTTGTTGACTAGTGCCATCTATATTGGCAGCATCAGGAAGTTGGGGATGGCGAATCAATGCAGCAATATAACCCATGCAGAGACGTAGGACCTCTGCGTGGGCTAGTTGCAGATCAATGCGATGCCCAGGCAGTTTCACTTGGATAGGTGATCCAACAAGGTACTCCTGCAAGACAAGTTCTTCAGTGTGCAGAGACAACCGTATCACAAGCTAGAACATTACCTTGACTGAAAAATGAGATAGATTAATTACGTCACTCTCCTCGTTGTACACCACAAGACTCCCAAGCATATCCAACAATGCAGGGCCGTGTACTGGTGCCAGTCCGCAGTCGAGCCTTCGTGACTCGGGGTCGATTGAAAGTGCATCGATGATTTCGACCAAAGACAAGGATCGTAATGCAGCCACAAGCCAAATCAACGCCCGCATTACAATCTTTCCTTCTGGTGACAGTGGATCCATCCCGCAGAGAATTCTTTCGTAGGTCTCTTCCAGGCCATCTGGGAGATTTCCGAGGGCATTTCGGATGTCTTTCGCAGTGGGGCATTTCTTCAGGGTGTCTATTTGACACTGTACCCATCGGAACCTAGAAATTGTGGTCACGAGTGAGAAGGATCGTACATGGAAAATGCCAGCGAATTCTCACATTCCATCAGCCCCACGTTGCAGTGCTTCACAGATTTCGATCTTCAACTTCCCCTCGAGGAACCTTAGCCGCCGGTCACCCTCGACTTCCTTCGTAACATGTAACTCGATATCCGTGGATACTTCCTTCGCCATTCTCTCCGTAGAAACGAACGGTAAACCACGAAAATGGTCCTTAATGATCTGAAGTGGGCGACTGGTTACAAGTAGTCGCATTTCTCTGTCCTTGGTTAGCTTGCAGAGAGCACGTAGGAGATTCTCAAGATCTTGACACTCGTCCAAGGCATCAATAACCACAAAGGGCCGCTGGCCAAGTTGTCTCGCGGTGCGAGACACAAAAGGAGCAATACGGTCAGCATGTTTGAGGATTGACGTGCCTTCGGCTTTCTCCTTGACCAAGTCGTCAACCAGTTGGATCAGATCTCGACCGGTGCCGTCGCGAAGCTTGCACAATAGCTGGGAAAGAATGGAACGCATGACGACTGCTGCACTTGTGGTCTGCTCGCTTCTGAAGTCACAGTAGAAAAACGCCATGTATTCTTCGTCTTGCAGCGCTTGCTTGCTTGTTTCAATTACGGAGGTCCTGAAGAAGGGTCAATTCTTGAACTTCCAGGAAATGAGTGACGCACGCTAATACTGTTTTCCCGGCACCAGCTAGAATCATCCGACATTAAAAAAGAAAAGGAAGCGGAGGAATTTTATGGGTGCCGTACGTTTTCCTTGCAGCCACAGGAACAAATCTCGACCGTTCTTCCACTCGGTATACTGGTTGGTCTCAAGCAACCATTTGCATGTGCCGGGTTGACGCGTTTTAAGGACATCTTCATATTTTTCGTCAAGTGCCAGTCCACCGAGCCATTGGAGGAGCGAGTCGATCTTCTTTGCTAGAAATCGAAACAATAACGTCATGGCCAAAAAAAATCGCTGTAGGCTCCAGGGCAGACGCACCATAGCTTTTTTTCTGCTCTTCAACGACATCCTTGCAAACTATGTCTCTACTAATTCCGTCCACTTTGGTGGGCGGAACCAAGGAACCTTCAAGTTGCGATTCCTTTCCCCTGCGAGGAAGGTTGGAGGTAGAAAAGCGAGCCACATGTATGACAGTATGCTGACCTGGTACCTGATTGCGCACAATGCAGTTGTTCGATCTTTGAGTCTGTGTGGGGAGACATTTCCGATGGTGCATGAACTGTTTTCGGGGGGTTCCTTATTGATGATATGACTTGGTCCTCACAATCAAGTCGTCAGAATAAGTACGTACCACGCTTCTGGCGTGAGCAAAAAATGGAAGATGTCCTTCCGCTCATCGAACAGCTTAATCGCCTCACTAACCTTTGCTTCGGCGGAAACGCTGGCAGAGTGTATCGCGCGGCCGACTCTTCCCAACCATGTTCCTCCGACTGGATCTGCGGGGATCAATTTCCCCATATCATTCAACGTCCACAAGCACATATCCGGTTCCTTGCTAGAGAGCCAATCTTCAAGTCTGGGGTCGAGTGAGGCGTCCTTCTCTAAGGACTTGGCAAGGATGGTTCCGGAAGCAGCAATGATCTTGTCCAGTCGCGTGCGAACACTGAGAGCCTGCAAGCCCAGGGAATTTGACCGAGTGATCCCAGTCTGGAATTTCTTGGAGGCGTGAGCGATGTTAATCAGGGTTTTCTGAACTTTCTCTCGTCGAACAGTCTTGACCCGAATGTCTCCTGCCATGGTGAGTGGCGTACAGTGATCTCCGTTGAGTCGGTTGCTTGCAGAGAACTCCGGGCCGTTGATTGAACTCCCAACACGGCAGGTCTCCGAAATTCCCACCTCCAAGTGCAACCATCGTCTCTTGTCCCTCTCTGCCTTGTTCCTGTTTCTTTGACAACTGGCTTGCTCCTCGTGCCTCGCCCGCCCGTCATACCAGTTCGCTCGTGCCCTCAACCAATCCCCACGCGACTCTCCAATTTGAAAAACATCTTGATCCTTAGTACCAACACCTGAAGAGCACAATCACGCCGAAGGATGAACATACACTGTGCTTGAACAAGGTTGACCCTGTTCCTTGTCGCGCTGGGGGAGTTCACTAAAGTCTTCTGTCATATTTCACCTAACAGTTGATTCATTGCCCTGTAACCAGATGTGTATCGTGAGACGTACAGGTATGTCACCCTTTCCCGCTTCCTCAGCTTATTCAGTGCTATCTAGTCAGTCAATCTCAATGTCCCATCCTCAGAACAGGTTGCCCCTGACGCTGGACTCACGGGCGACGTGGGTCAGAATGAATTGCTGGCATATGCTACCTCCGAGTCCATCATCGTAAGACTACGCACGGAACTTGACTTTGAACGACAAAGTCACAGTAGAAGTATCGGAGAGGCAAATCTCCGCATCAGGAAACTCGAGGCCAAGGTTGCGGTGTGAGAGGCTGAGCTGGAAAAGCACATCCCTTCTCATGGAGCGGACGGGTGTTGGCTGCAAGCCAGAATATTACCCATCTCTCAGATCAGGAGTGCCTCTGTTTCCTGGAGAGTAATAGCGCACAGAATAGATCCCTCGAGATCGAGGTTCGTCAAATCGCGCAAAAGGTACGTATGTCTCCGTTTTTTTTTTTTTTTTTTTTTTGAAATTGTTGTTTATTGTCCGGTAAGGCGCTCGCCTTATGCTGGACATTTACATGCGTTTTGTGTGTATGTGGTATCGTACTTGTATAGTATGCTCGGTTCGTATCGTAAATGGGGCCTGGAGGCGGTGTGTGTGGTGCGTGCATAGGTATGGGTGTGGTTTTTACATTGGCATAGGCATAATCATAAGCATATAAGGTGATTGAGAAATGGGAATGGGTGGCCGGTGGTGGGCCCCGGCTCTTGACGAAGGGTCTTTGGACCCGGGTGGGCGCGGTGTTGGTGTTTGGTGGCGCGCGTGGGTTGCGGGGGGAGTAGATTACCGAATGATTTTTCAAATCTTTTGGTTGCGTGTGCATAAGTTAGAAATGGTTTGATGCAGTTTCTGTCGCTTAGTAGGGCTCCTATGTCGCGTGCTTTTCTTTTTGTTTTGTCGATGAGTTTGGTTCGTTGTTTTGCGTACGTCGGGCAGAAAAGAATATAATGCGGTACGGTTTCCCTTTTGTCGGGGCAGTGTGGGCATATGTCTCCGTTGTGATGTAAGAGTACTCTACCCATACTATCATGTACAGTTGGAACAAGTGAGGGCGGCAGCCTCGGCTTTGGGAGTCCTTCCACCTCAGTTTCCATCTTCACAGAATACCCCCAGTCCCTGGACGAGAAGTGCATATGCAGGAAATGCTACGTCGGCGCCGGCAGCTGCATTTCCTTCTATGATGTCTTCGATAGCTCAACTTGATAACTGGATATGGACCCATGACTATTCAAATGGATGTCCATGTATCAGCGTGGACGACACTGATCAGAGTAGCCATGAGGCTACGAAGAGTGTGTTCATCGCTCTCTATTAATTGAATAAATGTCCTGACATCCGTTGGAATACGGATAGAACCAGCGTTGACGCTTCCCAGATGTCCTGCAAGTCGAAAGGGAATGTGTCCGGTGAGAGCTGCATCTCATGATTGGTCCATTTCTGATTGCAGGCGTAAGGAATTTGAGCCAAAGTTGACAACCTTCCAAAACAACTTCAGAAGGCCTGTATATTTGCGCGTGGTCGAGAGAAGGCCCTTCTGCAGGAGATTGCGCAGCTCCGAGCCCAAGCATCTTCGTTCAAGTCGCCCATTCCTGCTCTCGTGAGTTACATTCCATATACCATAGATGGCGGGTCTGTAGCTATAAGTCCGTGTATTCGCAGAGGAGTGGCAGCATATCTTCAGTCCGCAGCCGTTAGAAGAGGACACTACCACTGAAGAGAGCATGGAAGTCGCATCGCCTCTCATGCCTACTGTCATTTCAGACCCATTGACCGGCCCACGTTTCAGGACGTGCAGATAGAAGCAGACCTCGCTGCACTTCTGTTTTCCACCAGACACGTGTCCTCTCCTGTGCCTGCGGCTTCACCGACGCTTTCCTGCACTAGCTATCGGAGCTCTAGTTCGCAAGATATTGAAAGGGTACAAGCGGCACTGGGTGTCGCACGGACGCACCTGGGGCAGAAAGAAAAGGCACTGGAATAGCTGCGTGCGAAGATGAAACCTACTTCAGTTGGAGATGCAGGCGAACCTCGGCACGACGTGGATAGGGTCCAGGGATGGAGGCTAGCGTGTTATGTCTGGATGTATGGGATTGAATGTCTGCATCGAAGCTCCAGTCTGAAACCCCCGGTATTACCTTTACTTGTGCGTATATCTACCCATCTCCTCACTTGTTGTCTTGGCCATTCGATGTTTACTCGGTGATTCTCGCGTAATTACAGTTTACCTGTAGTACATAAACATGCCGCTACGAGACGTGCTATCCTGAGGGGACATGAAGGGGCCAGGCTCAGGAATGCGGAGGTTTTTTGATAGCAAATCCCACAACGCCAATCCATTTGAATATGTGACTGTTGGCCATATCATAGCTAAAGTGGGGTCGGAAACCTTGGAGACGGGTTCTTGCTTGGGGAAGCGCTCGTGCAGTGCCAAGTACATCCTTTCGTAATTTGAGCAATGTGGAGCAATAGGGGCAAGGTGTCCACTTACTATGGGAAATATTTGTGTCACATCTGAGGCGTGAATCAACTGACTGCACATGCCAACTGTCTGGAAGGATCACTGAGGTGGGAGTCGATGTGATGAACAACATTGCATTTGCCCGTTTTCATGATGTATCAATGCTAGCTAGTGCTGTCTGGCAAACAGGCGCTAGATACCAACTTTCCAAAGCTGTGCAATGGCACGTGCCAGTGAAGGACAGCGCTTCGGACGCCAGCGCGGCCGCGTTGTTCCCTCGTCCAATTTGTTGCTACCCTCACATTCTCTCACCTCTCTATCATCTGTGTTTCACTTTCAGGTTGTGCGAGTGTGTCTTCTCCTCGAGCAGATTTCAGCTCAAATCCGCATCTTACATTACTGGACAGGTACTCCCTCGACCTGGGTTGCAATGACGTTCACGCAGAGCGGCTCTAACGCAACCGTAAACATCTATGGCACTTTCAATGATGTTCATGGAAACCAAACGTTTAATCCAAAACAAGCTCATCAAAGACAAATAGCAGAGAATACGCTAGAGGATACAATCCAAATCATTCGAAATATCGCGACCTCGGTCAGTATCAACACGGCGAATATAGTCTTGACAGATATCGCCACCATGCTCTCTCTTTTGCAGGTTTGTCTCGTTCACCCTTCCCTGGGCCCTTCTCCACCTGGAATAGAAGTAATTAACCATTGGAGTAGAAACACGCCAGAAGCAACGGCAATCTGTGCACTTTCACTCGCAATTGTAAAGCTATTTGTGAGACCGTGGCACTCGCTGCGAAAGGGGCCTCAATGGGTCGAATGAGTGGACCCTATGGGAACGCATTCAGTGTGCTCCAATCGTGGGTGTCTTTGTCCATCCGGTTGCCGTCCCAGCTGATTCATCGCAATGGCACAGCTCGATTGATGGCCTGAGATCAAGAACTGAGAAAACATTGAAGCATGGCGTCATCCAGAGACTATTCCATCTTGGGCTCGACGTAAAGATCAGATCCTGGACTGATGAGCTGGACAACATCTTCGTATTATTCAGCGTACGACAATACTCCATAACGTGTACTTGGAATCACCTCTGACAATCTTCACAGGCAAGATTAAACATAGTTCCTATTATTCCCTTGGAACAAATGTATGAACTATTACAACAATCAGACGTGCCCAAGTAAGGATGGTTCTTGGATACTTCCAGGTTGGTCATTAATGAAATTTTAGTTTGATCCCAGATCCTCCCCCGCTGCCTCCAGCCATTTTCTTCGGTCGTGAAGAACTGCTCAGCGGTGTCAAGGCTGCACTACTTCGGGACGAAGGTGTCGCTCTAATCGGTCCGGGTGGTATTGGGAAAAGTACATTAGTGATGGCGGTGATGAACGAGGAAGATATCATGAAGCATTATAGGCGTCGGTTCTTTGTGACCTACGCAGATATGAGTCCCAAGTCAATAACCTTTGACTCGTTTGTGGACCGCATAGCGAGCATCGTGGGCCTTCCGATGTCAGGTGCCAAGGGCGAACGTCATATCAAAACAAATTTCTCTTTGTCTTCTGTTCTCCTCGTCCTTGATAATGCGGAGACCTTCGAGGACGCTGTGGATCGAATTGCAGCCACACGGATATCAGAGTTCATCGCACACATCGCCAATAGTTGTCAAGTCAATGTTATCCTGACTACACGGACGAACTCCAATGCCAGAAGGGTTAACTGGACCCGATTTGACGTCCCGACGCTCATGAGAGAGCCCGCAAGGCACTCCTTCAGGAAGATTTACAACGGAGAAATCAGCGATGATGAAGTTGATAAGCTGCTAGCCGCAGTCGATTTCCACCCCCTATCTATTTCCATTTTGGCATACGCGGCAACAGAAAATCGATGGTCAGGAAAAGTACTGCAGGAGAGGTGGGAGTCACAGCACAGTAAGATATTTGAGACAGGAGATGGCAAGGACAATCTAGGATTCACAATCAGGTTATCTCTGGAATCACCATCTATCACTGCACTTGGAAATGACGCTTTGCACGTCCTGTGGGTGATCGCCTTTTTTCCCCAAGGAATCCAAGCCAATCAGGACTATCTCATGCGTCTATTCCCATCCGTCCTTCATATATCGTTTGTGATGGATACATTCTGCAGGGTCTCGCTTATTCATCCCTGCGGCCCATTCCTGACAATGCTTGCCCCAATCCGACTCTTTGTCCTCGACACTCTCGAGACCGGTGGCCATGAACTTCTTGGAGAGGCCCGTCGAGTGTACTACGGATTTCTCAGTGCTTTGTCCAGAGACAAGAGTTCCCGGGCGGATCTCCTCGTCTCTGACCATCTCAATATAGAGTCTCTGATTATGTTCGACCTCGCACATTCTCAGCCCGGGTCCAAAATTCAAGATGTCCTATTTTCCTGCTTTCAGTTTCTTCGTGGTCTTCGGTTTCACAAACCTCGACCTACGTTACTTGCACACACCATCACCTCACTGCCCGAAGAAACTGATGCGCAGAGACAATCAAAGGCGTGGTGTTTGGACGCCCTTGGGGAGCTTTATTTCGAACTCTCGAATTATTCCTTTTCTTCAACAGCATCCTCGGCTGCGCAGAAACTGTTTGTCGCCGTCGGGAACTACACAAAGGCTGCGCGCTGTGCGTCCACCACAGCTCTCTCTTATATTCGGCGTGGGCACTTCTTACGGGCCCAACAACTTCTGGACGATTTCATCCACTCCACTTTCTGGCAGCACGTCGATGAGGAGAGAAAGGCGAAGGCTTACTATACACTTGACGTATCAAGGATGCACCTATCGTCAGAAAACGTCAACGAATTCTTTTTACGCTCAATGAAAGACAGGTCTCGTGGTCTGCAGTCACATCTACGCCACTGGCAAGCAAGAATGCACCATGGGTACACTACGCCGGAAGAAGTCCACAAGCATATCGAACCTCTCCGATTCCCTTGTATGTCGTCACCTGACTCCGATGCTTGGAAACGCTGGAGATTTCTCGAAACTGCGGCAGAAGCTGCATTCTTGCAGCGCAAGTTTGATGTAGCCACGGATCTACTCGATCAGGGGCATAAATCCGTCAATGGAAGCTTCCAGCTATCGGTGAAGGTTCTGATATGCAAGGCAGCAATCGCTTCTGAACAGGGACGTCATGATCTCTCTCGAGCTCTGTCGCAACGCTGCATCGATACTCTTGGTGTGGTGGCCACTACATCGTCTACAGAGTTCTTGCAGGTTTGCTATGTTCAAGGTCGGAATGAACTGTATGCGGGAGAATATCAGGTAGCTTGCCAATTCCTCGCCGATGTCATCGCACAATGTGATGTCTGCGATGAAATCAGGACCAAGGCATTCTGTATGAGAGCGCTTGGAGAAGCAGAGATACTCCTAGATCGAAAGACAGATCCAAACCAGTACTTCGTGCAAACTATTGCAATCTGCAAGGAAAGTGGAACGCCTCCAGAGTTGTTGGGCGTATGTGATCCATTGTTGAAACTCGATGACAGCAAGTTTCCCGAGTGGAGGAGGTTTCTGGCTGCTCATACGGGCTGCCCGAATGACCTACATTCCTCACACTCAGTAGGAACCACAAGTTTGACGCAATGACTAATATTAGAAAACTGGTTGCACCAGCATGTACGACAGATCAATCTTCCTTATACCTAAAGAAGGATGAATCCTGGTGGTTCCGTACACTAGTTAAAAAATCGAGGGAAAGTCTCTGGTACAGTTAGTAGACAGACAAGCACAAGCTAGATCATCACCTTGACCATAACGTGAGAGTGAGTGAGGCGGCCGAGGCCCGATGGACTAACAATATCATCACTCTCTTCGTTATACACTACAGTGCTTCCGAATGCGTCTAGCAATGCAGACCCATGTGCGGAAGCACGCCGGCGATCCAGTCTTGATTGTCTATAGGGATCAGGCAATTGGAAGTAGACATTAGGCCATTAAATGTCGTTCTGCTCCATCTTCCAGCGATATGATTAGTAAGTCAATCCGAGATAGACGGCTTTGATTTACCCAGGTTCCATCGAAGGCCAGATGTAGACAGCATGGTAGAGTCTACTCCGACGAGTAAAAGGCTGCAGGTGGAACCTAAAACGTCATGATCGATGGTTATTCTATGATATTCCTGGGACTATATCAGGGCTATGGATCCTATGATGCAACTAACACTCACCGTGTCGAGCACCCAAGAGACGTTATAATGTAGACTCTCTGCCTTATCCGTCAGAGCTTGTAGACATAAGAGAACATGAACAATTTGGTCGAGTCGACCAGAAAGTCCTCCGCGGATGAGGACATCATGCTGCATAGGAATGATTAGAGTCGTCAATGCGGCTGATCAACGAATGAGCCTCACGCCAAGCCCTTCCCTACGCTCGCGCTCTTCAAGTGATTCAATACACTTCATGAGACCGGTGGTACCTTGATCCAAGTTCTGTTGGATAGGTGCCCCATTGGAAAGTATCAGATCATTCGTCCAGGCTACAAGTTATCCGAAAAAATACTTGGGCGTAATAGTACTTTCGAACGTCCTCACGGAGAGAATCCAAGTTCCCCCTTATCAGGTTAGGGACATATCTATCCACACATGAATTTAACGACTCTGCAGCAATAATACATATCCTACCTCACCGAGGCCACAGTTGTTCGCCTCCCTGACCCAGGAGATCGTACAAATGGTTCGCGCCGCCATCGGCGCAGCACCGTCACGAGGTGGCGGTCCAGAACGTCTCGAGCGAACGTAGCAACAAGGGTTGGTTGAGGATGATCAACGCCCGTTGTGCATTGTTGTCGCGTGTTGTCTGTGGGTTGAGAAATGGCGTCTCCCGTTCCATGGATTTGGAGGTTGCTACGCCCATGAAGGTACGACGGCCTGCGGATCTCTATGAGTCATAAGTCAAGATTGAGCTAGACGTTTCCCGACCCCGGAGCCGCCGGAGCCAAGTAAAGGAGCGCTCAAATTACCTTCTATATTTGCTCCGTGCATTCCGATCGCTTTTCGTGGCTGAGAGAGGAGAGGGTGAGATGGAGGTAGTTAGGTGGGCAAAACCTGCAAAGGGCTTCCGGCCCGGGCCCGACGCATTGCCATGACAGGGGAGCCGAGCTGCGTGGATTAGGCCCAAGCAGTTGCGAGGCTAATCCAGAGCGGAGCGCAACGGACGAGTGAGAGGGTGAGCGAGAGTGTTGCTCCGCGACTGGGAGTGGCGGGTGGGTGCAAGAAAGCGAGAGGAGAAGTAGCGTTCGGGGGCTGCAGGCACTGCTGGGTTGAAGTTATCGCTTAGCTCATGCACGGACATGCGACCTCGTGACCTCGGGAGCATAGACTTGACAACATTTTTAGCCTAACGAGTTACGGACGCTGGCCAGAGTACAACAACGACGGCACATGAACCAGAGTAACACATGGGACTGAGCCGCGCAAGAGACCACAAATTAGCCCAGGTCGACGTCGGAGCGCTATCTCACGAAAAGGACGACTGACTCCGTACGATTCCATCTGACTCCACCCATGATACATCGAATCTCGCTCGTATCTTGTATCTCGCCCTCGAAGCCCGCTTGGAAGCGTACAGTGCGCGTCAACCGCCCACACCCGTTTGATGAAAACAATTGACGTGTTGGATACCTCGCGCTCTCAACACGCGTCTGAAATTTCCGCAGAGGAACGTACGAAACCGAAGCTGATACATGAATTCAGTGGACCGTTGGCGTAGCGTGGCGAGAAATTTGGAGGTCGAAATAGATGAGCTGAAGGACGTCGTCGAGGATCTGATTGAGAAAGGTGTGTCTATAGCATTTTATTTCCTTGGTCACTTGTCTCAAGTGACGTCGCTGTTTCGTTAGTTCAGGCATCGAACGAGTGGAATTCATGGCCCTGTAGCTGGATGCGTATCATAGAACATGCATGTATGCCGGCTTTTCCCGCTTCCTCAACTTATGTAATACCCAACACCATCCAGTGATTCCAGTCAACCAATCTCAATGTCCCATCCTCAGAACAGGTTGCCCCTAGCGTGATTGACGCTAGACTCACGAGCGACGCCGATCACAATGAATTGCTGGCATACGCTACATCCATCATCGCCAGACTGCGCACGGAACCCGACTTCGAACCTCCGCATCGAGGAAACGAGTGTCAGCTGCAAGAAAGCCAGACTTGTTTGTGCCATTTGCGTCTATAATCATGGTGTAATGGGCCACTTGAATCAGCCAATTGCTTCGCAACGCATGCAGAATACGACCTGCATCCTGCTCTATGGATGTCACACTCCCAGCTGCAGTATACACTCGTAAATATATCTATGGAACGATCCGCGATGTCACACATCTCCTCAGTCCACGGACATCCATCATAACAACACTCTTACCATCGCCTCCAACCCTATTCCCAGCCATTCATTCCAGCGAGCCAGGTTTGTCTCAGCGTCTGTGTTCCTTCCAAGCGACGCACTTGCGCAACGCCAAGTGATCGTCTGACGTTTTCCTGTTCATAAACAGCATGCCGCAACCATCACAAACCTCGTTGCATCCAAGGTGTACCACTTTTATATGGCCTACGATGTACTCGCCCCAAACCCGCGTGTTACAGTCATTCCAGCGACATTCCACAGCCCGACCAAGATTGTGAGTCTCGCACAAATGCTCTAGAAGGTAGGCCCACCCAGAAACTATGTCTCCGCAAGTGACTTCTCCATCTGTCCAACGACATCTAAAGGACCGGTCGTTCAGGCTACTCGGGATCTCGGTCTCAATCAGTCGACTGTGTGTCCAGCGCAAAGTGTACCTACCTGCAGGTCGCGTACATAGTGGTAGATATCCCCCGGCAATATTTGACGATCTTCCTCATAGCAGCTAGAGGAAGACGAATCCTGAGGGTTCCGTACACCTATCAAGATTCGAGGGAGAACAGCTGGTATGGGCAAGTCTAGCTGCCGCACTTTGACTTCGCAAGCCATTTTCAATCGTTGGACAGACTTCGTGTGCCTGAAAGACGACAGCTTGGAGTCTGAGTACGTCCATTGATTGGATCGGAGAGCAATACGTCTTTCAGCTGCCAAGTCCAACTCATGCAACGTGGGCGCGATCTGGTTGAGAATAAGCGACGGAAGAATCCGTTTGGCACGACAAGCCACATAGACTGCATGGAACTGCTGCCAAACGACTGGGTCATTTACATCTGATGCGCGCATGCACCAAACGACCTGAATGATTGACGAGGTTGGGTTTGATTTGCGGTGATTATCTTCGACTTGGTTCGAAGAGATGTGTTGAATCCATTTCCCGACACTAGACTTGATGTGCTTAGAATCCGATCCTTCATCGAAGCCTGGCGTGTCCCAAATTTGGAGCGGGAGACCCCGCAGAAGCGCTGCATAACTGATGGGCATCTGGGTGAACTCGCCGGAAGTATCATCCACTTGAACAGGTACGGGAAGACCATCCGGAACACAATTAATCACGTTGATAAGGGTGCCTTTTCCAGTGCCAGTTCTGCCAAGAACGAGTAAATCCACGGGAAAACGTTGCTGAAAGGGGAGCTAATAAGATCACGACAAAATACTATGCACAGTTTAAATCTTACCTTGCACAGCGAAAGTTGCAGGAATGTTGAACAAAGGCCACATTCAGGCATCCAGCAACTAGAACCATACCTGCAGTTCCCAAACACACGCTTGAACTCCAGGTCACCATCGACAATCATAGATCTCAAGCCATATCGCCGAGAGAGATTATCAAGCTCACGAGTAAGCGCTCCCCGAGTAAGGTATCTGGGCCTCCCAGTCCACTCTAGGAACCATCGAAGTCTCGGCATCCGCATTACCTCCCACCCAGAAAAAACTCTAGAAGGTATCAACACATTGTGGGAACATAAGAACCCTAGTACCCTAGGTCGGTGTTCTGAAAATCCGAGTGCACACCAGGTAATTTGGAGCATCGATGGCAAGAACTCTGGGAGGGAAAGGTTGCAGCCGATCTGAACAAATCTTTGTAGAATGGCAGTAATAACTTCCTCTTCGCATTGTAGTATTTTGTTCAGGTTAGACGTAGATAGTAGCATTGTTTGGTGACGGCCCTGGGCAGCCCATTCCGCAAACTCGTCACATTGCAGGATCTGGACGATCATGTCGGAGCGATACTTCCCCCATCCCTCCGCACCAAAGAGAGTGGAAAGTAGCCGCAAGGGAATGGGTGCTCTCCAGTGTTTGAGAAACAATTCAAACAGAGACGAGTGCCTATTATAGAAGGCAACTTCAAGTGGCAACAATTGGCGAGGGGTATTAATACCCCAGCCGGCATGACGAATATTGATTCCCCACGATAGTAAGGTTCTAGCGTGTTCGATCTTTCTTAAGTGTGTCGCATATACAAGTGGGCTGGTCCGATCAAAGGCTTTGAAGGGCGCACGACAGAGGAATGTGCGAAGGTACGGTGCAGAGAGTGTAGAGATGAGGATGTAGACAAGGAAATCGTGTTCTGGGGTAAGCCATTTGAGGGATGGGATGCGTGAGCGGACCAGCTTGGAGATTTGGGCCCACTCAGTAGGGTGTTTTTCTATATCCAACCTGAGCACTACCACGCCATCCAAAATTGGGGAAATCATTGATTCAAGGTGTTTGAGATGGTCAAACCCGTGGACAAATACATACTCGAAAAGTGGGAATGGGTCGGGTGAGGTGTCAATGGTGCGCTTTTGTTGATTGGTGTCCCCTACATCGGCAGCATCGGGAAGTTGGGGATGATGAATCAATGCGGTAATGTATTCCATACAGAGTCGTAGGATCTCTCCATGAGCTAGTTGCAGATTAATGTGATACTTGGGCAGTTTTGCTTGAATGAGTGATCCAACAAGGTACTCCTGCAAGTCCTTCAGCGCACCGTGATAACCGGGTTGCAGGCTAAAACATTACCTTGACCGTAAAATGAGATAGATCGACAACATCATTCTTCTCGTTGTACACGACAAGACTTCCAAGCACATCCAACAAAGCAAGTTTATGTACAGGAGCCAGTCCGCGATCGAGCCTTGGTGACTTGAGGTCGATTGAAAGTGCGTCGATGATCTCGACCAAGCGCAAGGATCGTAATGCAGCCACGAGCCAGATCAACGTCCGCATTACAACATTTCCTTCTGGTGACAATGGATTCACCCCGCGAAGAATTCTTTCATACGTTTCTTCCAGGCCATCTGGAAGATTTCCGAGGGCGTTTCGGATGTCTCTCGCAGTGGGGCATTTCTTCAGGGTGTCTATTTGACACTGTACCCATCGGAACCTGGAAATTGCGGCCACGATGAGAAGAATCATGCATAGAAATTGATAACTGATTCCCACATTCCATCGGCTCCACGTTGCAGTGTTTCACAGACTTCCGTCTTCAACTTCTCCTCAAGGATCCTCAGCCGCCGGTCACCTTCGACTTCCTTCGTAACATGTAACTCAATATCCGCGGATACTTCCCTTGCCATTCCCTCCATAGACACGAACGGTAAACCACGAAAACTGTCCTTAATGATCTGAAGTGGGCGACTGGTTACAAATAGTCGCATTTCCTTATGCTTAGTTAACTCGGGGAGAGCATGTAGGAGGTCCTCGAGATCTTGACACTCGTCCAAGGCATCAATAACCACAAAGGGCTGTCGGCCAAGCTGTCTCGCACCGCGAGACACGAAAGGAGCAATACGGTCGGCATGTTTGAAGACTGACGCGTCTTCGGCTTTCTCCTTGGCCAAGTCGTCAACCAGTTGGATCAGGTCTTGATCGGTGCCGTCGCGAAGCTTGCGCAACAGCTGGAAGAGAATGGAACGCATGACGGCTGCTGCACTTGCGGTCTGCTCGCTTCTGAAGTCACAGTAGAAATATACCACATGCTCTTCATCTCCTAGTGCTTGTTTGACCGTTTCAATTACGGAGGTGCTGAAGAAGAGTCAGTTCTCGAACTGCCAGGGAATGGGTGGGACGCACGCCAATACTGTTTTCCCTGCACCAGCTAGAATCATCTGACATTAGAAAAGAACGGAACGCAAAGACGTTTTATAGGTTTCGTACGTTTTCCTTGCAGCCACAGGATTGAATCTCGGCCGTCCTTCCACTCGGTATACTGGTTGGTCTTAAGCAACCATTTGCACGTGCCAGGTTGACGCGTTTTAAGGACGTCTCCATATTTTTCGTTAAATGCGGGTTCGTCAAGCGATTGAAGGAGCGAGTCGATCTTCTTTGCTAGACATCAAAACATTAATGACATGGCCAAAAATCCTTGTAAGCTCCAGGGCACACGCACCGCAGCTTTTTTCTGCTCCTCAGCGTCCTTGCAAGTTATCATGTCCTTATCAATTTCGTACGCTTTGGCGGCCCGGGGTAGAACCAAGGGACCTTGGGATTCCTTTCCCCTGCAAGAAAAATTGGAGATAAGAAAGCGAGTCGGTACTATGTGTTATGGCAGCATACTGACCTGGGCACGCAATGCAGTTGTTCGATCTTTGACTCCATGTAGGGGGACATTTCCGATGGTGCATTCGGAACTGTTTTCGGGGAGTTCCTTATCGATGATACGATGAAAGTCCTCACAATCAAATCGTCAGGATAAGTACGTACCACGCTTCTGGCGAGAGCAAAAAATGGAAGATATCTTTCTGCTCATCGAAGAGTTTGATTGCCTCGCTGACCTTTGCCTCGGCAGACACACTGGCAGAGTATATCACTAAAAACTCTTCCCAAACGCGTCCTTCCAACTGACTCTACGGGGATCAATTTCTCCATAACATTCAACGTCCACAAGCACATATCTGGTTCCTTGCTAGAGAGCCACTTTTCAAGTCCAGGGTCGAGTGAGGCGTCATTCTCTAAGGACTTGGCAAGGATTTCTCCGGAAGCGGTGACGATCTTGTCCAGTCGCGTGCGAGCGCTAAGTACTTGCAAGCTCAAGGAATTTGGCCGGGAGATCGCGGTCTGAAATCTCTTGGCAGCGTGAGCGATGTCGATCATGGTTTTCTGAACCTTCTCTCGTTGAATAGTCTTGACCCGAATGTCTCCTGCCATGGTAAGCGGCGGAGAGTCGATACTTCAATGATCACGTTCCGACGGGCACGAACAACTTGTACCTTCAATCGTGGAAATTTACGGTGGCGGTGCGTAAATGGAGCGCATGACTAGCAATTCATACAAAAGCATGTACCAGTGTTACAGTGCCAACGGTAAAGTCCACGTGGTAAAGAACGAGAGTCCACAAATCCAACCCCATCACTCAAAACTCAACTCCACCGCCAACGTCGCCGTCATCAACACCACATATGCCACAATCAAAAACACCCCCCACCGTCTCGAAAGCACATAACCCTTCATCGGTACCACCACCAACGTCGTGATCAACAACATCAACAGCCCGACCGTGCTTGTGATCAGCGTGGGCGTGAAGTGAAGGTTGTAGGGGGCGCCACCGGATTCGTTGATGACGTACGTGCCAGAGATGCCGATGCCGAGGAGGATGTTGACCATCGGGCCGCCGAAGCAGGCGGAGAAACCCATCATGGGCGCAAAAACCTATTGGGTGGTGAGGGTGTGTATAAGACATGTATGAAAAACGTACGGCGACACTCGTGTTGGCGACGAGATCGGCGAGCGAGTTGCCGATAGCGAAAATCGTGAGACCGATGATAGCATCCGAAAGTCCAAATATAAATCCAAACGTCTGAAAAGAGTTAGCATTGAATACATGTCCAACAGAGGGTCTATCGGTTCACCTGAAGCACGTTCACAACCTCGTCGGCGATCATCATAATCCACACGACGGAGACAAGGAACCCCATGCAGCATCTCGCCATCTGACCAGCAGGTCGCGAGCCCACACTGGAAAATACCAGTACAAACAACGCCAGCACCAATCCCCCAATAGCAGTCCCGCTCAACAGCCACTTCATGTGTCTACTCCCGTCTATCGCGGATCAGACGCATCCATCAACAGAACAAGATAGACGTACTGAACAATACCGTGACACAAAATAAGGGTCCAAGAATACACTGCACGGCGGTCAGCCATTTGTTGAACTCTACCTCGTGAAGGTCTTCTTGAACTTCATGTTCAGCAATCAATGCCCTCTCGACCCCCTCTTCCTCAAATTCAGAAAGCCGGCCGTCATGTCGGTCGATCTTTTCTTCGTGTAGGCCATCGGTACCATAGGGGATTATGACCACGGGGAGTGTGATCGTCAGCGCCATGACAGCCGGGGCAGCGAGTAAGGAGACAATCTTCCCTATCATGGTCTTTGACTTGAAATGATGAAGCGAAGGGAACAAGATGTGCCATGTCCGCGCAAGAATGTGGGACAAACCATGCGGCGGCGGCGGCGGCGGCGGGATTTGTTCCTCAACCTCAGGTAAGGGAAGGGCTTGCGGAGGGGAAGCAGGCGTTTGTGTGATGGAGGGGATCGTCGGTATGGAAAGTGGTGGTGTGCGTTGCCCATCCTCGTCGTGCACATCGACCAGCGCAGTGTCCTCGCAACTCGGTTCCTCGGATATAGATGTACGGAGCAGTTGGGGAGACCGGTCGCTCAGAGGGACACCGAGTGCTCTGTCCCATTCCTCGGATTCAAGCGGGGGTTGAGGGGAAGTTGAGCCGGAGCGACTAGCATGGCGATGGGTATGGTAATGACCACCAGCATAAGGGGCCACGGGGGAATCGAATATATTGAGGGATGAACCCGCTGCTTGGCTTCGAAGGGAGGACACAACCTGTCTAAATTCGATAGCGCCGACGAGCGAAAAGGAAGGCATCTGTGTCAGGTGAGATGGGGTGGAAATAGGTGATGGTGTGTGGGAATGTGGTGTGGGAGGGAGCTGCGTCTGTAAGCGGGGCATACCAGGTGCAGAGGTAGCTCTGCGTGCGGGTATTGGAGATAGGATTGGGACGGTCAAGCTACTTGAACTGGGCGGGGTCGGTTCTTTGATGACGTGAGTATGACGAGACGGCTGGCGTAAAAGGCATACCATCAGAGTACGGCTGCATGGGAGCTTCGTCCATGTACTCTGCACGTACGGTTGCTTCCATCCGACGTTTTCTCTCTCGACGACTCAACCACCAACCGCCGACAATGACGGTGAGCGCGTAAAGGACGTACCAGACAACAAGCACGATGGATTCGGCGGCCGTGATCAACCCATCCCGAAGGATGAATAGCAACATTGCGATGGCCACAGTGAAGAAGCCGACGTCACGAAGAAACGGGATGGGGTCGACTTTGAATGGACGGATGATGCACATGGAGCCAGCGACGCAAGAGACGATAAACGAGGCTGCGCCGAGCAGTTCGCCGATCGCCAAGCCCCCCGAGTTCGCTCGCATGGCAGAGAAGGTGGCAAATACATCCGGACTGGCGTTTCCGAAAGCAAGGAGCGTGACACCGGCGACATCCTCGTTCAGACCGAGGAACTGGGCCATCGCGGCGAGATTCGGGGTAAAGAAGTCCGAGGCGGATATACCGAGGGTGGAGAACAGAAAGAGGAGCCATAGGAGCAGGGCGACGAACACAAACGGCCTAACCGAAGGGGTCGCGCAGAAATAGAGATGTAAATAAGGGATAGAGAGGACCGTCTCTGAGGTCGGACATTGATCGCGGACATGGGCGCACTGGTCCGAGGCGAGCACGAATTCCAACGGTCGGCACTGGTTCCATATGGTTAACGAACAACGACGTAGTAAAGCGAGACGGTACCTCGTCCTGAACGTCATACGCACGTTTCCACAGAGCGGTGTCGCGATGGAGGTCGCGTGACGGGAATGCATACCTGCTCTGCGACCAAAGCACGCAGTTTATGACGAAGCAGAGGACAAAAAAGGCTTTGACGTTGGCGTTGTGGGGCATGACGAGCAGGTGCACTGGTCAGTGGCTTGGCATGGAGGTGATAACGCAGGCGTGTGCCAATGGGCTTACGTCATCACTAGCAGTGTTCAACGTGTCTGTGAATGAGCTCGACGGCGTGATGCAGTCTGGATGAGCTTGGACGTTGTCCGGAACGTGGTGCACGACGAAATTGACAGTGCGGAAGCCCGCAATGGGCCGCTTGAGCCAAAGCAGTTACGACCTGGTATCGCCACTATCGCCGCCTTCCTCACTTGAACGTCCACCACAATGTCCTTCTTGCCCCGCATGAAGATCGCCGTCCTCACGTCCGGCGGCGACAGCGCAGGCATGAACGCCGTCGTGCGCTCCGTCGTCAAGGTCGGCATCCTCAGGAAAGTCTCGTTTTGATCTTGCGCGCCTCCGTTACCGAACATCCGCACAGAGGTTGCGAAACCTACATCGTCCGCGAGGGCTACGAAGGCCTCGTGCGCGGAAACACCCAGGCATACGTTCCTAATAACGAGCCCCTCGCCGATCCCGGCGCCCCCCAACGCGTGCGCGGGGGTCTCCACTCCAACCTCCTCGAAAACATGCGTTTCGGCGATGGTGGTCTCCTTCGCGACGGTACCTCCGATCATCCCGACGGCCGCTCCCTCAAAGGTCGCTACATCGTTCGCGTCGGGTTTGATGATGTCCGCGGCTGGTTTGCAGAGGTACGTCCCATTGACGCCCATCATGACCCGGCTCACCCGCACTCAGGGTGGTACACTCATCGGAACCGCCCGTTCGAAGGCGTTCCGCACCTCGGAAGGCCGTCTCTCCGCTGCATACAACCTGATACGAGAGGGGATCGACGCACTCGTCGTCTGTGGTGGTGACGGGTCCCTCACCGGAGCCGATATCTTCCGACTCGAATGGCCCACCCTCCTTGAGTCTCTCCATGCTCAGGGTAAGATCACCCTAGACCAGCTCGCCAAGCATGGTCATCTTCGCATCGTCGGACTTGTTGGTTCCATCGATAACGACATGAGCATGACCGATCTCACCATCGGCGCGCCGACGGCCTTGCATAGGATATGCGAAGCGATCGACAACATCAATTCCACAGCCGCGTCGCACTCGAGAGCCT
>JBBPMZ010000152.1:0-22600 GCA_038090575.1 Tylopilus cf. pernanus | reverse complement strand
ACCACCTCGATGAGGCTGCAGAGAGGACCAAAGAGAGGATTCAATGGCTCCTCGATCTCGAGGACAGTCCGACTACGCTCAACACGCACTACTACTCCGACTATAAAGACAAGTTCCTCGCGCATTACAAAGCCTGTCGAGACGAGAGGGATCTTGTGACGAAGCTTCAGCTAGGACGGCAGACCACACGAACGGTAGACCATGACGCTGCGATCAACTCTGCCCTGGCAAGTCTTAATCAACTCGGGATCTCAGCCACAGCTGCCGACCTCCCCAAACTTCTTCCACCGGACCCGGTCGAGCCTGCGTTGAACATCATGGCGAGTGTTCGGGCCTACTTTCAAGGTAAGACTCGATCCCAGACGCTGTCCTTGACATACGCCGACTCACATATTGCATTTGTAGTCTCCTACAAACGCTTCGCGGACATGGTCCCAATGGCCATTGATCATGAAATGGTGCTCGGCATACAAAAGGGCATCGACAAGGCCATCCAGGAGGGACTGGAGATCACCGGGCCAACAGGGTACGAACGGTGCAAGGGCATGTTGGAAGAACGCATCAGCGTTGTGACGACGCGTCAAGAGATTCACGAGAAGATGAAGCGGCTCCAGGCTGCGCGTCAAGAATTGAAGCGATTGATGTGAGTCTACGCGGGCGGAGAGTGGAAACATAGAAACTGTCTGTATCTTGGGTAGTAGAATGCTGTATACCTTATAATCAATTGATTGGGCATTTGTGGTTTCTGACTCCGAGCCCTGCGTGACGAGTGGTGCTAGTTGCCAGGTCTTCGATCGACCAGTAGGACGCATGTGGAACATCCTTATTTCCTAGACAAGTATCTTCATTCCTGATTATCCCCTTGCCTGGGATGATCTTGACACTAGCTGTAGAGTACCTTCCAGTGCTTGTAGCAGTAGCGTCACAAATCGACCCGGAAAGAGCATGCCTACTACCACATGTCAACGTTGCATCTGAAGTTTTTGTCAGAACTTGAAAGTTGATCGGGCCGTCACTGACTCGGAATGGCATCAACCCGAAACCAGTAAACGATTCTCTGCTTTCTACACACTGATATTTAAGTACATCAAAAGTTGGCATGGCTGGGAAGCGAGCCGACACCGTTACTCTACGTTGAGATTAGTACAGGAACAAGAACTCAAAAACAGAGGCAACATTGTGTCGCCTTGTTACACTATTCAACTCTCACAAGATTAATGGCGCCACTGTAGTTGCGACGCTTCCAACTGTCTCGACAACCTGCCCCCACGGCACTTTTTTGATGCCGTCCCACGCTTTACCAGCCGCACCCGCTATTGCACCCCAGATACCCTGCTGTACGCCGTCAGGAAGAACCATTCCATTATCGTCCATCGCGAGGAGTGGCTCGAGTATTCCAGCACTACTAGCAATCATCGGAATCACAGTGAGCAGCCGCTGGATGTCGGCTATAGTCACGCCGGAGCCTTCAGGGATGGACTTCTCGATGTGGCGAAGCAGTCCATCGAGCCCAGCCTCTGCGAGAGCCTTGGTTTGCTCGGGAGTCCTATCATTCACCAACAAGCCCTTGATGGACGAAAGTTCCGTTTCCATGGGAGCTTTTTCTTCGTCTTTCGCCTCGCCTATCTGATTCTCTAAAGCACCCATGCGCTTTCTGAGTGCGTCAAGCCACGATGCGACTTGCGGATCCTCTGGCTGGTAAGTTAAGAAGCGACGCAGCACCGGGGATGGAGAACGGTCGAGGACACGGAAGAATTCGAAGATACCGGCCTGAATTTGAACGGCATCGAGTGGTTTACCGTCCCGCATCCAGGAGGGAACGAGCCTCGGTGCGGAATGGGCCGCAGTAATATCCCACAGAGTGCGGTCTTGGGCTATAAAATCCAATCGCGCATCCGGATCCTTTCGCAAGTTCTCAAGCGCAGATTGCAGCGCTTCCATCATTTCCTTCTCGAACACTGACTCGGTCAGAATCACAGCTACAAGATAAATTTGAGACGCGGACGTACCTGCATCTGCCAAGCGCTTCTTATCTCCCCCACCTTTCTTCCATTCAGTATGGATGAACTCGTAGTAAAGGGAGCGCCTCTTGGCGATGTTGCCACTCTGAAGAAAGTTCATGTAATTGGCATCCGGGCCAAGGAGCTGAGAAAGGGACTTCTTGAAGACCCAAGTATCTTCCCCAGCGGGTCTGTTAATCTCAGGTTTGGGATAATGGAGGTTCAGCCAGGCCTTGTCGTTGTCTGAAAGGGAACGATTGGCGGTGCAAGTTACATTTCCTCCTTTCGAGGTATGCTCGAACGACCTAACCAAAAGTGAGTAAAGGCTACTATCCAAAAAAATGTATGATATCGGCTCACTTCATGATGGAATTCTCATCATAGGCACGGAAGTTGGAGAGACCATGGCCATCACGTGAGTCCTTTGCAGCAGCGCTAGCTGAGTCGATCTCGTGATATAAACCCAGCATGTGCCCGACAGCATGTAGGGCAATAGCGGTGTTGATCTCATCCGCATGCTCGTCTGTAGACTCTGGGTCGATTATACCTAGGTCGGCCGTGGCCTCGGATGAAGGGACTAGCAAGGCATCAGTACCGATGACGGTCCAGAGCTCTCCTTCCTGGAAGGAGATCCGTAACTCGGCGGCATCAAGCTGATTCGCGAGCTCGAACTTGATGTTGGCATAATTTTCATATACCCTCATCGCTTTGGTCACGTAGTCCATCTTTGCCACGAGCTTGACGTCGGGCGAAGAGGGTAGAGCAAGCTCAGCTTTGTCCTCGTTTGTCTGAGACAAAAAGCAGTACTTGATGATCTGTGTCGAGACGAAGTTAGATTGGTCCTGTGCAGCAGGAGGCTACTCGCCTTCTCATTAGCCCATAACCTTGGTTCTTCGATGGCGACGTAGCGCGTGTCTTTTTCACCCACAGCAGCATTGCTTGAGAGACGAAGACGAAGAAAAAACTTGTGTTCACAGTTAGTCGCAACTGATGTGACTTTGGTCATGGTTGATGATCAGATGAGATGAGTGAAAAACTGTGAAAAGCAAACGTGGGTGAGTTTCACTGACCTTTGCCTGATGCTGCTTATATACATTCGAGGTGCGCTTCCCGGGAATCCGGTCACTGAGCTGAAGTTTGTTCACAATGCGAACCAAGGCCTCGACCTAGGATGTCGGCGACTACGAACAACATGAACTGGTTCATTCCCACGTCGTCAAAGTGACTAAGTGGATCGACACATAAGAGGCATAATACTGCTTACTACATCGAAGCCCTCACGAGCCCTTTTTGTCAATCCATGTGGTTAAATCTGGTGACTAATGGATCAAAGATGTGGAGATAATAAGAAGTTGTTGCATAGATCACTTCTCATGATCTGACATTGACGCGGACATGCCCTCGGAGCGTGCCGGTTGCCTTATAAGTAACTTGGTTCACCTGGCACATCATGACAGCTACATTCAAGCACGGGGCTCGGTGTGTTCCTTGTTCCCTGACTTCAGGTAGCTTGAGAGGCTGATGTACCTTCCGTAAGTGAGATCCTTTGTTCTGGGAGGTTTTCCTTTTACACACATATTGACAGAGTCGCCGGCAGTCAGGGTCTGTCTTGCAAATGTGTGAGCGTCATGATCCTTCTCTGTGCTATTCAATTCGCTTGCTTCACATATCTCACCAGGTACTTGTCTCACCCACCACAGTTTCTTCTTCCGTCCAGGGAAGTGACTGCTCTTGTGAGGCACCAGTCGAGATTTCCCGAGCCAAGTCTGGACTCATTCGCGGTGATGTATGCAGGGTCTGATTGCTCAGATTCGGCATATTCCTGTGGGTAAAAAGGTTACCATTAGATTGTGATAACACGATCTCGGCCAAACTTAAGTAAGTACTAGTAAAAGCATTGAACGGAGGTTCATAAGAAAGGTCCTACATTAATTATTTGTCCGTAGTCCACTGGAGCACCACGATGAAGATACTTTTACGAAACTCTAGACAGAGTGTAATATCTGCCACCTCATTCCGGATGGGAGTGCTTACCTGCCCGTGAGTGCAGTGCCTTTATGATGGTCTGGAATAATGTTCGTGATCGTAAGTACCCATTGTCTGACATTGGCCGTGACGTGGGTCCGAATCCTGTGCATTGAATAATAGTCCAGACGTCCAGGGCCATGCGGCTTAGTGATTAGGCCATATTTTGTACCGGGAAGGTGTCTTTCCACCTTACATGCTGGTATTGACATGAGAATGAACCACTTGCGGCTTGTGCTCAATGCTATGGCACGAGTGAGAAAGAGGAAGTGCAATGTTATGCTGCTGAATGTATGCGATCTGAGCAAACGAACATCCAATGAAGCTGGTGCATCTTTACGATGTAACGAGACCCTATGACTACACGAAACTTTTTTTTTGGCATCCTTGTTTAGTACCCGGTAAGGTGTGCACCTCATGCTGGACAATTACATGTAGTTACAATCATGTCACTACCGTGAGGAATTATTGGTTAGTGTTTGGTACGTATCATATGAATTAGTAGGTCCTAGCGAGGACGTTTCTGGTCATTACATGATCGCGTGTGCGTGCACACGGGAGATATGGAATGAAGGGAGATGATGTGGCTTGCCAGTGAGGCTGGTTGCGGGCTCTGTCTCCTGTTGGAATCTGGTGGATTCTAAGTGTGGCGCTGTGGGACCGAAAAAAAGACCTGACTCGGGGATCGTCCCCTATGTTAAGCTGGATTAGTTCCGATAGTTGGCGTACCAAGTTTCCGACAGTTGAATTGACTAGACAGTTCATTACACAGAGTTGACCGAACTGGATGGCCAACTATCAGAAAGTACATCACGCTCGATACAACGCAGTGTGCTTGATTTGACTCTCAACTTGTCTCGGTCCCATTGGCATCCAAGTTAAATATTCATTCATTCCGACTGAAGCTACAAGCCGGCCTGTTCCACGCTATAAATTTACACCATTTGTGAACTCTTGAATAAATAAGTTGCAGACCAGCATGTGCTAGGCTCATAATACACACCCTTTCAATAGATCACGTTGATGGTCCTAGAGGTACGATCCGCCATAACTGGTCCTCACTTGATTCGACAAGGGGACGGAGCACAATCTATATGGAACACATCATTCTCCCGTACAAAAATGGACTCTAGATGGTGCACCTGACACTGGGAATCGAGGCCGCTCAACGTCCATACATTAGGTTCGTCACCAACGGTATGGATGCTGTCAGGCATCAGAATGTCAGGTAGTGATCGTATTGTGATGAAGGAGTCCACTGACGTGTAGGTATCCTCGCTATGTGGGCTGATCAGCCAGATAGCCGGGGAAATCTTGGTAGATAAGATCACTCCCCCACCTCTACCGACAGTGTTCCACTGGTACAAATCTGTCTGCAGAGTTACACGATATTTTCTGCTTTCTCCTTGAATCTTCTCGAGGGTCCACTGTGCAAAGGAATGACAGTCAGGTACTGTAAGTCGACGCAAGAGAATGAGAAAATAAGACATGGCCGGCTATCGTGATATACTAGTAATGTACAGATTCACTGAACTAGTGAGACAGAACGGATCACCCACAATGTAGTTGTCGACGTCTGCATACCCAGTGATAGAACTGGTTTCGCTGCCATCCTGAAAGCTGGAGGCGCCGGCCCTTGGTGTCATATCCTCCGAGTTTTCCTTAACGGAAATGATAGCATATGGTCCACTGTCAGGGAGAGACATTCTTCACGGTCTCGAAGTACTAGGAATGGCTGTGATAACTTCGACTTAATATGCAGAGTTCTTGAGAGTCGAAGCTGAAGGGAGTGAGAAGTATTCAAGTTTGTGACCCAGCTGCGGTTTAAGAAAGGTATTTTCCACACATGAAACTATGCTCTAGATGGCGATCAGTGGCTATTCTGAGAGCGACAGACAGTGGGAAGTGTCCTAACACGGATGTATACATCACGGGTTGATTGATTCAAATGGCTGCACTCAGTACCATAAATGCCTTTTCCAACAAATCGCTGTGAAGAATCCGAGGCAGATGCAGTTTGAGGTGGGCACAGTTGCTCAAGCTGGAGTCTTGCCTTACAGTCATTTTGAGACAGAATACCAATGCGTGAGTCTGTGACTGTGTTTTCTGAGGACGTTCGTGAGTGCTCCTGCTAAGCAATTGAAAATTCAAGCCAGGAACTTGAGACAGCCTGGGTACACACCCCTTTAGTATGTAACAAATGATTCCGAGTAGCCACTGTAAGATATGTTCATTTCCTATTTGAACTTGTTATTCCGGAATCCGGACCAGGACATCGTAAGTTTCTTGATCGGGCTGAAGTGTTTCTCCGAATAGAGAGGTTACTGCAATTGACAATACTCAAGAATAAGCAAGGACACAGCTGCTTAATACTCACTGACAACCACAACTTGGCGCAGATAGTACAATGAACGATGACTCGGATGAATTTGAATCACCGGTACGTACCTTTCGGGAACGCCCGAAGTCAAACTTAGTCAGTATGGCGCATGTGCGATGCATCATCTATCCAATAGATGAAGGGTAGAACGATGTACCTGCTGAATACCGACAATGACAGCGCGCAAGGAACAGAATATGACCATCACTTTTGGTGCCTGACCGGGGGCGAAGACAGTATACATGTAATGCACCACCGTGAACTGGTTCAAATAGATAATCCGCCGGTTTGGGTCAACATTGACTAGCATTGCCTTGCCGTCAGCGGGGAAATCTCTCAGTTGTTCGGGACTCATCATTGACATTGACATTGAAACCGTCATCGTGATCCGATTCCTTGCCAAGCCAGAACGGCTACCCGCTATTGTTCTCGAACCGTTTGTCCATGCAGGTTTGCCCTGGCGAGGAGGGCCCCTTATGTTGTGAGTAACAGGTACATTGTCTGTATCTTTGTTAAGAAATACTCGATTGGGATTTGAAGCTTGAGGAAGCTCCGATCAGGACGGCACTACCGTAACTCCACGTCTTGACCCCGGAAATGAACGGAGGTAAAGCGCATGTGACCCTTGTAAGCTGTATGTACTTACTTCAGCGGGGGTGAGCATCAGATGGGAAAATCCACGAGACCTTCGCTCACAGAAGGCACGCCCAGGAACTATGGTACAACAGCTTAACTGTTGCATTCTGACGGTGAGTATGTCATTTAATCATATTGGTCCGACGCTCAGGCTGCGATTGGGGGCACTTATGGAAAATCCTCAATTATTCCAGGGGAACAAATACGTCAGGATTCCAGGTCAGCCTGATAGACAGCCATGCGAATTGCCGGGTCTGCTGGGTATATAGTCGATCAACTGCGACTGTCTCTCTGACCCAACAAGAAATTCGCGTCCTACTTCTCCAACATCAACCAATAACTTCATCTATGTCTGACGAAGTGCTCTCCGACCAGGCCTGTGCGCCAGCCCCATATGTACCCCTCCCCGAGGATAGCTCTGTACCGCACTCTCACCTTGCCATGAGTGCTGTTATTGCTACCTCTGACAAGCTCTGGGATATCGGATATCAGAATGACAAGCTTACAGACCGTACCGGTGCGGACGTAGGAACGGTGGTATGCTTCTTTTGCTACACTTTTTCCACATGCTCACAAGCCTTCCTTCATAGGTGTTGCTCTACAAGTTCCTCTCTACTCCAGGTGCGGCGAACATCCCAGAGAAGCAGAGTGCTGTCAGGGATACGATCAAGATCTGGGAAGAGCACTGCAATGTGCGCTTCGTGGAGCAGACGGACGCCAACGGGTCCTCTGACATTCGCATTAAATTTGCGGCGTCTGGTGGGTCATGGAGCATGGTTGGTAAAACCTTCGAAATCGACAACAAGGCCCCCACACTTAACCTCGGATGGCTGAGTGGACACGAGAAGCCAGACGCAAAGGAGCAAGGCACTATCCTTCACGAGTTTGGACATGCGCTTGGGATGATGCACGAACATCAAAGCCCAGCGAGAGGAGAGAAGATCACACTCAAGACAGAGGAGGTCTATAAATACTACCTCCCGTTGCTCCATTATGACCGCAAGCTGGTGCAGAGCCAGGTCATCGACGTATATGACAGCAACAAGTCGAACTTTAGTCATTTCGATCAGACCTCTATCATGATGTGCGCATTTACGTCCATGCTACATTCATCTTTTCATACTGATCCATGTGCAAATGATCTGGTCAGGTACTTCATGCCCGGCCGCCTGAATTATGAGAATGTCGACGTGAAAGCGAACGTCAAGCTGTCCGAGCTCGACAAGGCATACGTTGGAATGACGTACCCTTCCAACGATCTTGCCAAGATTCTTCGTGCAATGGGAACCATCGGCATTCCAGACAAGGATGCAAGCTACATCATCGAGTCGCTTCACCAAGAGAAGGACAAGGTGACAGCCGACGATCTGAACCAGGTCCGTGAAAGGTTCTTCGAATACAACAGAGCAAACATCGAGGCTGCCGCTCTCTTACGAGGTACGTGGGATCCTATTACATCTCTCAATAGAAGTACCGCTCACGATACACTATGATATAGCCAAGGGAAGGTCCGGCATCGGTTCGCATCCAATGAAGGTGTCAGCAGACATGAACGTCAAGGAAAAGAATGCGATTAACGCATTGATGCACTCCATTGCGCAAGGAGGCAAGCCAGGGATAGGTTCTGCATCTGGGAAGTGATCCCACGGTCCATGTCGTGTCATTTGTAACTAGAATTCAGAGTGGTTATGAGTTGGTTGTTTCTTATATGAATGATGTATACTCTGCTACTGTCTTAGTCCTTATATGAAACAGTGTATCCTCCATGCACAATACCGTCGGTCTGTTCCAACATCGATTTATGGCGCTTCGCAGTGAATTATTTCTCTCACATCAGCAATGCGTCACATCTACTGTGACATCTGCACGGACTGTAGACTGACTGCCAGCACTGTCGGAACTGTCCGATAGTGCCCACATTCGTTACAGACCGCCACAGACCGCCACAGACCGCCACAGAGAGTAGCTTGCCGTGCACAACGAAGCAAGTCCGATGAGGCAAAAAGTTTAATAGCTCACACAGACATGTAGACGATGCGACAATGAGTCGCATCGTCCTCACGTCGTGTTATTGCAAGCGAGAGAGGGAAAGGAGGAGAGAGGGATGGGGGAAGGAGAGACGAGGGGGGAAGGAGAGAGAAGAGCGAGGAGACGAACACGACGCGTCGACGACGCGACACATCGTCGCGATGTCGTCACGTCGTGTTGTTCCAGGCAAGGGGAGGGAGGGAGAGGAAAGAGATGGGGGGAAAGGAGGAAGGGGACGAACACGGCGCGTGGACGACGCGACACATGTTGCGTCGTCGTCACATCGTGTCGTCACGTTGATCCGTTGTCATTGGGAGGGGAGAGAGGTGGGAAGAGAGAAGAGGGGGAAGAGACGGGCACGACGCGTGAATGGTGCAATAGCATTGTTGCACCGTCATCGCGCCGTGGTGCACGCGTGCATCACTGTCTCGGAGGAGAATGAGTGAGAGGGAGGAAGGGAAAGGGAGGAGATCGGAGGTGGGGAGAGAAGAGACGGGGAAGAGATGGGCACGACGCGTGGACGGTGCAACGTTCCGACGTACTGATTTCTAATTGCTGGACAGTGGCGCGTGGTGGGGCGAAATGGCATGCATGATTCATCGCGGACAGGAGAGCTAGAGGGTAGGTTGATTTGGTACTTAGAGGTCTCGTACTAGTATATTCTGTTTCCTAATTTATTGGACTGCATTCTTACTGTGTATGCAACTGCAAGTGAACTTTCTCATCTGTGTATGGACTGTGTGCAGGTGACGTGGTCTGTACACATAAATGACCTGTCTTTTCACAGTCGCTTTACTGTGATGACTGTTGGACTGTCAGGTCTGTCCACAGTCCGTACAGACGTCACAGTAGAGGTGACACATTGCTGATGCCGCCCTAGCGTAGCCCATTTGCAACATCCAACAACTGTCGAACAGTCAGAAGGGGGCTGAAGCGGCCAAGGTTCAGTGGATGCACTAGGTGAAGTCTGTGACCTGTTCCCAAATCGCTGTCATGGTTTGACAAGAAGTTGTGCAGTGATTCATTGGGCATCCATAACGATACCAATGACATGGCCCCATGCATTCCAAACCCATACGCAATACCTTGGAATGGAACAATGTTCCTATGGTCGAGCCTCCTCCAAATACCAAGTTCCCTGCGGAGCATCTAGAAAGTTATTGAGCGAAGAATGTACACAATAGGACATGAATTCAGGGAAGTACCTTGAGAGAACTATCTCCAGAAACTTCATCAATTGTGAATCTGAATCGAAAAGCTTTCACGGCCACCTGAAAAAAAAGGTTAACCACAGACGACATTACAAACTTCGCGCGAACCTCAGTAGTTGATGCGCCATTGAGGTACCAACCTCTATAAACGTCGCCAAAGCCTCCGCCAGCAATGTAACCATCACTTTTCTTAACGATGTAAGGGCTGAGATCTGGGGCAGGGGGAATATCGGCACTGCATAAAGTGAGAAGACGTGTGACAATTATTCTGCAGACAAAAGAAAAACGTACCGAAAGTTCGGTCCTTGTGGTTGCACAATTTGTTGCGCAGGTAATGGATTATGGGTATTAATGGGCAATGAGGCTGTAAATTAATCAACGTTCAAATTTAGCTCGAAGGGTGACTGAATAACCAGTGATAGGATATAACACTTTCAATCTTCTTATACCAGTATCGGGCCAGAGGACCTCCTCGGTACTGGAAACATGTGCTGGATTAGGCGGGAGGAGTGAGACGGAGGGAACTTCTGAGCAGCACTGAGCAGCATGCGCCTGAGGCAATCGTGAGTGCGTTCGCAGAAATGCTGAGGTAGATTGGATGGGCATTACTCGAATCTTGACTGAATCCAACCGCGTCCGGGTTGGTACTTTCCACAAAAATATCTTACCGTTCTCTCCTGCAGATACCACGAATTCTCCAGAAGGTGTGAAAGAAACCGAGTGGACAGGCTGAGCGTGACGTAGACACTGCCCGATTTGATTACCAGTGGTTGCATCCCAAAGACGAATAGTTTTATCCCAGGACGCGCTCGCAAGTGTGGACCCATCTGGAGAAAGAGAGAGCGAGACTATCCATCCGGTGTGACCCGACCATGCATTTATCTGTTCTCCAGTGACGGAATTCCAGCAACGAATAGTCCTGTCGAGTGAGGCAGAGAAGATTCTGCTACCGTCGCGTGACCACAGTACACTCCAGATCGCATTTTGATGACCTTTTAGTGGACCAAGGATGTGTGTACCAGTGCTGACCTTATACACAGAGATCTCGAAAAGAGTGCCGCATGCAAGCTTGTTACCATCAGGAGAAAAACAGAGCGAGTCAATCAGACCAGCGCTGATGGAATTGACTACTCTCCCTTCCGCAGTAAAAATTTCCACGGTGAGCTTGCCAACCGCAATGATCCGACCGTCCGGTGAGATGTCGAGCCTGGGATACAAGTTCCGACTAGTCCACCTGCTGAGCAGTTTGTGCGATTCAACATCCCAGACTTTGACTCCTCCATGCTCGTCCGCACTGATTATTCTTTCACCTTGCCTTGTCACAGAGAGATGTGATATTCTTCTGTCGTGAGCCATTTCTATCCCTTCTTGCGCGTGGTTGTCTATATTCCAGACCCTCACAATACCGTCGTCAGAACCGATAACAACCCCTCGTCCGTTGGAAAGACACGCGAGCGCCTCAATGCCCTCGCCATGTTGTACGGATATTACCACGTCTGGGCATAGTCGATCGCTGTTTGACTCGCAGCATGCGACACTTGACATCCTGGAGATGAGGTGTTCGATAGCTAGGACCTGATGTCGAGCTGCCAGTGGCAGGTTATGAATGGCTGTAAAACAATCAGAGAAAGAAATGGGTGGCCGCAACGATGCCGCTCATATAAAAGACGATGCTAGAATGGGGTTCCTGGCGTTTCAGACCAGTTGGTGGGGACAGTTTACGAATTTGAAATATGCACTGGGCGCATGGATCGAGTCAAAGAAGTGCTACAGTTGGACAGGAACTTGTACTAGTAAGGGAGTATTGTCGCTTACGTCGACTTAAGTATTTCAGAAACGACTCGTCGGGCTGGTTAGTTGAAGAACTTCAAGGATAGTCGGTTGATTGAAAGACTTTGAAGCTCGAACCGGTTCAAGCTGGATTATGTAAGTAATACCTGATCTGAGATCGTTGTGCAGATTTGTATTACCGATTCAGGCAATGATAATGCTGGCAGAGATCAATTCTTCGCGATCCACGTCAAGCCCTACGCTTATGCTGTTGACATAGTACGTGGTCATATTTACCTTACGTCTGTCTGTCTTGCACTTACAATTTACAAGAATCAACTTTGCAGATTAGATTGAGTTGAATAGCATGTGAGGCTCCAAGTGGCAGTGTTCACGGATTTTAAATTGGGCAAAGGCCCGAAGCTTTAAAATTAACTGAGCCCCTAAAGGTCTTCCTGGTAATACTGCCATGTCGTTTTTCCAGGCGCCTTCAAAAACAGCTCTGCCAGGCAATCTACATAACCACGATGGTGGTAACAAGCAAAAACCCGTCAAATCCGTGACAAGGTAAGTCACTGCTGAACCAGTGCATTGCCAACGACCGCTGACCCTAACAGTGACAAGGCGGTTGGCCTTTCGGATGCAAACAATGCACAGAGTCGAAAAGAGATGCTCGAGCTGGTGAATCGTCTGCACGATACGGGGTATGCTACACTATGACTGTGGTCCCCTTTTCTGTCGCTGACTCCAATGGCAACTTTTAGTGTTCAAACTGACATTGATCTACCCATGATTGCTGTTGTTGGAAATCAAAGCGCTGGAAAATCATCTCTCATCGAGTCAATTTCCGGCATCACACTTCCTCGATCATCTGGAACATGTACCAGGTATCATCTTGTTTCAATCTCTCAGTCTCACCTTCAATTATTTTCTCACTTAATTACGTCCATTCAGGTGTCCCACTGAGTGCAAGCTTTCGTACTCGGATGCGCCATGGAAATGCGCGGTGAAGCTGCACTTTAGCACGGATGTCCACGGCGCACCCGTACCTGTCCGTCTAGTGCCATTCGGCGATCCTATCACCTCACCTTCTCTTGTGGAGGAACGCATACGTCGTGCACAGCGTGCGATCCTCAATCCGTCAGCAAACCCTCAGATATATCTTGAAGATAAAGATGTTTCGAATGGGAACCAAGTTTCGTTCTCAAAAAACTACGTTTCTTTGGAGATTAGTGGATGTAATCTTGCAGATCTCTCTTTTGTGGATCTTCCAGGCCTTATCGCAAGCGTGGGTCGTAGCGGAAGCGAGAGAGACATTGAGCTAGTGAAGGCTTTGGTGACTTCCTACATTGAGAAGCCGAGTTGTGTGGTTTTGCTCACTGTGACTTGTGAGAGTGAGTGTCTCAAATGCCTGTATCTGCATGCCACAAATAACGCCGTGTACTAGCCGACTTTGAGAATCAAGGTGCATACCACCTCGCAAAGTGCATAGACCAGCTTGGGAAGCGAACCGTAGGTAAGTGATCTATTGCAGCAACTCTGGGGCTTGTTCACTTTGGTGTAGGCGTGCTCACCAAACCCGACCGCATTCCATCCGGAGACGAGACTACCTGGATTAAAATGATCAAAAACGAGACCGAACCTCTGGTAAATAATTGGTATTGTGTCAAACAACCCTCTTCCCAGGACATCGTCAGTGGTGTCACTTGGGAAAATGCCCGCGATCAAGAAACAGAGTTTTTCGCAATGACACAGCCATGGCGTTCATTAGAGCCAGAGTATCACAGTTACTTGAGGACAAGCAGACTCACCGAGAAGTTGAGTGTTATCTTGTCAGAGCTTATCGCAAAGAGGTAGGTTAGTAGTTAACGTGCGCCCTGTCACGCATGTTGACTCGAACGGGCATCCCTTCTTGTGAAGGCTACCTGAGATTCAGGACGAGTTGGCAAGTGCGATTCAAGAAACAGAGAGAAGGATGGGCGAGTTACCGAAAGCCCCATCCGGCGATCCTGTGACTGAAGTACACAAGGCATTGAATAATTTCCGCCGAGACTTCTCCAGTCGTGTTGAGGGTACTCCAGAAGATGGCCTCCCTCAAGCTATTCGAAAATACCAAAACGCATTCCGCAAGGCAATACACCGCACGGCACCAGAATTTGTCCCGTGGGAAACATACAAGAAGAAGAATGACGGAGCACCCGTCAAAGCAGAATTTCTTGCAAATGAAGGCGACGATGAGGACGAAGAAACGGAAGCTTTATCGGCTGAGGAAACCCACGTAAAGGACTTTTTCTCAAGTCCAGCATTCACAGACGATCAAAATAAAGACTGCCCACCAACAAAGAAAAGACGCACGGAGGGAAGTGCTAGTAAAATATATGTGGATGAAGTTCTGGAACGAGCTGAAAAGTAGGCATACCTATATTAAGTACCATAACCTTTGCTGACTTGCGCTGCTCAGTGCACGTACTCGTGAACTCCCAGATAATTATCCATTCGTAGTCCAGAAGGCGTATATCCAGGAGTTCACGAAGGAATGGGAACAACCAGCACTTGGCTTCTTTAAGTTGGTTTACGCCACCCTAAAGACTGATATTCGCAGACTTGTCGAAGCGCACTTTGCACATATGGGTCAGGGAATCGCAAAACAGTCAATTCTGTGAGTTTTGGAGCAGAGACCCCATGAGACGTAGCTTACCGCAGAACAGTATGATAGTATATGAGCACCTCGACGAAGCCGCCATCAGGACTAAATCAATGATTCAATGGATCCTTTCCGTCGAGAAAGTTCCAGCGACGTTGAACACCCACTACTTCTCCGATTACAAAGACAAGTTCCTTGCACACTATAGAGCATGCAGGAGCGATAGTAATTTGCTATCCAAACTGAAACGGGTTGACACAAACATTTCATCGTCGCCAACACATAGCAGTAAATCACGTTCTTCGTGGGCCCAATTTCAACAAGACGAGACAATCAACAAGGTTCTTTCCGGGCTAAATGAGCTCGGAATTCCAGCGCAGGCGACCGGCCTTCCTAAGCTACTTCCACCGGATCCGATGGAAGTAGCACTGGATATTATGGCCAGTGTACGAGCGTACTTTCAAGGTACATTTCCTCTGGTACTCCTATGGTTTCACGCGTATTGAGCAGTGCGGGTCGTCTTTAGTTGCCTACAAACGTTTCGTGGACTTCGTTCCGATGGCCATAGATCGCGAAATGGTGCTGGGGTTACCAGAGGGAATCGAGGAAGCCCTGCACAAAGGGCTTCGAATTACAGGGCCAGATGGCTATCTCCGATGCAAGAGCATAGTAGAGGAGTCGAGAGATATCGCAGCCAAGCGCCAAGAGGTCTACAAGAAAATGGAAAGGCTTCAAGCTGCGCGACAAGAATTGAAGAGGCTGATGTAACAAAACCATTGAAACGTGGGTATGGAATGATGGTCCAATTGTCAGGAACTTCACGGGCAATGTGAAAGAAAGAATCTCAGGGAAATCGACCATTTACAGTAGAACTCGAACTCACTTGCATTTAAACATCCATACTGTCAGGTACGAGACACTGACTCACTGCGCAAATTGAGAGTTTTCAACAGAGCTGGACATGGAAGCCGGTCAGGATAACTGTTGATCAGGCATAATAAGCTCATCTCAATATTCCTGCGCGAAGTCGGGCTTGAGGCCTGAGACCAGAAGGACGTCGATGCCAGGCAGCAGAGGGGCAAGAGGAAACAGTACTGAGACCTCCGAGTTGTAACTGTTGCAGAAACAATAACTTGGTCGCAAGAGAATTACGACGTAAAAGGGCAAATGGCAATGGGCTACTTGCTGCACTATACTAGGACACCAACACGAGATTAAAATTCGTCCCAATTGTAAATTTGCAGTGTCTTCTGCTGTAAATCGCGGGCAGTCCTTGCATTTTCTCGCTTCTCAATGCTTACGTACCTTAGCTATCCCGGAACAACCACTTCCGCCGCCAGCAACATCGATAACTGTATCCTCTCTGATGCGTATTGAGTTAGACGAAACGAAGGACTCGGTCGCTATGCAAGTACGAGACTAAGTACAAGTGATCAGGTGGTATTAGCTAAGATTGTACTTAATTCGAATACTAATATTCCCAACCCCGACTCCGATCCCACCGAAGTTGACCGAACGTTTCGACGATGCAGCAAGGACGGAACAATGAGCGCGAGGTCTTTTAAAGACTCCCTCATAGAACCACATCGCAGATTTTTGGTGTGAGCCCTGCTTAGTGTCCTTGTATTAATGTTGCTGTCTCTAGCCTCAGGGATTGAAACTGATGCGTGCCAGTGGGTTGGTTTGCCAGAAGATCGAGGAGGCCTGTCCTCAGGTCGGTAGGTGCGAACCAAGGAACGATCGGACATGCTTGATGTGCGTTATTCCAACTAAACACGTGCCGAGCTTCTCTGTTGAGGTTGCCGCTCCAGTACCTTAGTGAACCCGCTAGACTGAACTTCCTCCACTTCTTCCTATTCCCACTAAGAGCCTTAAACATTCTTGGTTTTTGGTGATTTGCTAATAACTGGGAGGTGAACTAATGCATACAATGGTCAATGTAGGCCATGGATGACTTCCCATGTTTTCTCGCACACATGTCGCAATTTTATCAGGCTCATCAATACGCTTATACTCTGCCAGAGGTCGAGAGTGAATTTTGACTTTCTTCATACTAATCTTGTAGTCGGACCTCACGCCAGTGATTAGCGAAAGTGAGATGATAATGGAATCCTTGTCTCTACGACAAACCGGAATCTATTCTCTCACAGCTCTTGAGATATTTATGGCTTATATAGGCCTTGGCAGAGGCATACTTGAGTTCGTGTGTTCCTTGTTGAGTCCTTGCTCGCCGGACCGGATTGAGGATACACTGGTCTGGGTCTCTCTAGGTGGGTTCATGTACTTGGGTCAGTTCCCGACCCGATAGAACGGACTGCCCCTTATGCTGAAGCCTATTTGTGGTTGTCATTGGGCCGGTAAGTGTATCAAAGTATTACTCAATTCTGCACTCATCGTGGTGACGTCATCTTGCAGGAGGCGCTCGAATCTGAATCGGCACGTGAAGAGACTTGAAGTTGTCCGTAACAGCGCCGCATCGACCTGACTTGACCAGGTGGCACATCTAATAAAGAGATGGCTGACCTTCATCCAGTGGGCTATTCATCAGTTTGTACAGAAGGTAAAAAAATCCCTACCTCCAGGGGAGAACTTTGATTGGAACACGAGGCTTTGACAGTGCTTTTATAGCCCAAGTAGGAATAAAAAGCTGCCCACTGGCTGGATTGAACAACCGACCTCACCATTACGAGTGGCGCGCTCTACCACTGAGCTAAACGGGCATGTTGAGCAAGGCAGAATGGGCAATCTTCAGGTTGACGCCATACTGGGGCCTCGGACCTCTGCCAAGTTACTGTTTTCGATCCAGAGCCTAACCTCGACCTCAAGGGGGGAAAAAAGCTGGAGACTCGCATGAGAATCACTACCAAACGTAACTCGATTCACCATATGGCATACCTCACTTCTGAGTTGCCATTCGGAGATGGGAATTAACAACAAAGATGATGGTGAAACCAAGATCATCAACACCTATGCCCATTACATATCTCAGTTGTCGCGTTGAGACTCGATCGAGAGTCAGAGAGACCATGGGTTGGCACTCCAAATCAGGTGATATTGATGTATGTCAATCCATTCAGGTGGTTGTACACCTTAATGTAATGAAGGACATAATCCAGGCCGTTTGGTCGAAATGTGAAAGATCAGTTGCTACCACTTACAAACCTGAGGCCCCAGGATTGCCGTCCATGTGATCGTCCTGAGGATCCTCAACGTGAGAAAAAAGTCGACATAAAAAACATTGATGTAACTTGACTAGAGTTCTGGAAGTTACATCTTACTGCCGAGTCCTGACCTTCACTCCAGTGGGAGTCAATAAAGGTGATGTATCGTGCACTGGCAAGTTGAGATCGCGGGCCACCCGAATCAAAGTTTTAGTCCTAATTGAGACTCCGCTATTCCGCAAACATTGCGAAGCAGTCACTGTCAAACTAAATTAGAACGTCTGAGCTTGACCTGAGCCCTAAAAGCACAAAATCCTCTCTGAAAATAAAACCATATCATTTCTTGAGACACTTTTAACAATGCCAAGCACTGCACATATAAGTGGTGATGGAGACATGCAGGTTTCCATCCCCTTTAACAGGCAAGTCGCTGTCGAATCCTAGTTTAAATTGTTTATCGATTGAAGGACTGCATCACCGATGGTTAGCAGTGACAGGGCCGTGGGTCTTTCGAACGTAAACAACGCACGAAACCGAAGAGAGATGCTGGAACTGGTGAATCGCCTACACGATACTGGGTATGCGATACGGCCTCTTTCTAGTACTGACTCAAATTAACAACCTTAAGTGTTCAAACTGACATTGACTTACCCATGATTGCTGTCATTGGAAACCAGAGCGCCGGTAAATCGTCGCTCATTGAGTCTATTTCCGGTATCACTCTCCCTCGTTCATCAGGGACATGTACCAGGTATGATCTTTGTCTTTCAATCCCTCTCACTCCACATTGCAACCGCTTCTCAATCGCTTGCGACGATTTAGATGCCCCATTGAGTGCAAGCTTTCATACTCAGACGCGCCATGGAAATGTGCAGTGAAGCTGCACTTTAGCACCGATGTCCATGGCGCACCCGTGCCCATCCGTCTCGTGACTTTCGGCGATTCTATCACCTCGCCTTCAATCGTGGAGGAACGCATTCGCCGTGCACAGCGTGCGATCTTGAATCCATCAACCGACCCTCAAATATATCTCGAGGGAGATGATCTCCCAAACAGGAACGAAGTTTCGTTTTCAAAGAACTATGTTTCGTTGGAAATTAGTGGAAATGATCTTGCAGATCTTTCCTTTGTAGACCTTCCAGGTCTCATTGCAAGTGTGGGTCATGGTGGAAGCGAGAGGGACATTGAACTAGTGAAAGCTTTAGTGACCTCCTACATCGAGAAGCCAAGTTGTGTGATCTTGCTCACGGTAACTTGCGAGAGTAAGTGTCTCTATCCCTCCCCAAATCCATATATGTATATGCAAGTGATAAAATTGTGTGCTAGCCGATTTTGAGAACCAAGGTGCATACCATCTTGCGAAGTATTTCGATCAACATGGGAAGCGGACCGTAGGTGAGAGACGGATGCATTATCCCAATAAGTGCTATGATGTACAACTCATTCGCTTTGGTGCATGTAGGTGTACTTACTAAACCCGATCGCATTCCGTTGGGAGACGAAGCTGCATGGGTCAAAATGATCCAAAATCTGACCGAACCCCTGGTGAACAATTGGTACTGTGTCAAGCAGCCCTCTTCTCAGGATATTTCCAGTGGGATCACTTGGGTAGATGCCCGTGAACAAGAAGCCGAATTTTTCGCATTGACACAGCCATGGCGTTCGTTAGAGCCAGAGTACTACAATTACCTGGGGACGAGCAAACTCACTGAGAAGCTGAGCGTCATCTTGTCAGAGCTCATTGCAAGGAGGTGAGTTTACGGTTAGTATTTGTTCATACATGCTTGGGCACTAATGGGCCCATGTTCTTGTGAAGGTTACCTGAGATTCAGGATGAACTGACATGCGTGATTCAAAACACCGAGAGGAGGATGAAGGAGTTGCCAGCAGCACCTTCTGGTGATCCGGTGACCGAAGTGCTCAAAGCACTAAATGTTTTTAGCCGAGAGTTTTCGCGTCGCGTCGAGGGCACTCCAGAAAATGGCCTAGTTCAAACAATTCGAAAACACCAGAAGGCATTTCGCCGGGAGATACACCTTACAGCACCAAATTATGTTCCGTACGAAATAAATGCAAAGAAGAATGATGGGTCATTCGCCAAACCAGAATTTCTTGCGCATGAAGGTGATGATGAAGAAGACGATTTACCAGCTGAAGGAAGTGGCTCGAACTCCACGGACTCTTTCTCGTTTGTGACAATCTCAAATGATAAAAATGAAGCCGGTCCAACAAAAAAGAAGAGGCGCACAGACGGGAAAGAGATCTATGTCAATGAAGTTCTGGATCGAGCTGAAAAGTGTGTGTACGAATCTAATATATGTAATGGTTTTAACTAACCGACTCGAGCCAGCGCGCGAACTCGCGAACTTCCAGACAACTACCCATATATCGTCCAGAAGGCGTATATTCAGGAGTTCACGAAAGAATGGGAGCAGCCAGCAACCCGCTTCTTTGAGTCGGTTTATACCACCCTAAAGACAGACCTTCGCAGGCTTGTCGAAATGCACTTCGCGCACGTGGGCCAAGGAACCGCGAAACAATCAGTTCTGTGAGTCTGACGTAGTGAATTCCTAAAATAATCATAGCTCACCGCAGAACAGTAAGATAGTCTATGACCATCTCGATGAAGCTGCCGTCAGGGCTAAGTCGAAGGTCCAATGGCTCCTTGCTATTGAGCAAGTTCCGGCAACGTTGAATACTCACTATTTTTCGGATTACAAAGACAAGTTCCTCGCACACTACAGAGCATGCAGGAATGATAGTAGTCTATTATCCAAACTCAAACGAGCTGACACGTATATTCCGCCCTCGCATGGCACTGGGAATGTACGATTCTCAACCTCCGCAAACTCAACTCAGCTAGACGCAATAGCAAGAATTCTCTCCGGGCTGAATGAGATTGGTATCCAAGTGAAGGCGACCGACCTACCCAAGCTACTTCCGCCAGATCCGATGGAAGTGGCTCTAGACATCATGGCCAGCGTTCGGGCGTACTTCCAGGGTATGATTTCTTCTGGTTCTATAATGCTTGTTGCACAAAACTGAGTGCCTTTAGTCGCCTTCAAACGTTTCGTGGACGTCGTTCCGATGGCCATAGATTATGAAATGGTACTTGGTTTGCAAAATGGGCTTGAAGAAGCTCTGCACAAGGGGCTTCAGATCACAGGGCCAGATAGCTATAATCACTGCAAGGCCATGGTGGAGGAGTCGAGGGACATTGCAGCCAAGCGTCAAGAGATTCACAAGAAAATGGAAAGGCTTCACGCTGCACGGCAGGAATTGAGGAAGCTGATGTGATAGAAGGTATAGAATGTTGGTACGCGGTAGCAAGGACGAGGACCCGGAGCAAAAGTCCAAGAAATATCAGATCTTTTATCAGATCTTTTTTAGAACGAAATTTGAACTCGCTTATATATGTCCATCCTCTTTCGTCGGGGTTTCGACCGGAATACCACTGGCATGCTTTTTTTGGACACCTGATGTTGCGGCGATTGAGTCACAGCCTGACTAGTTCTATGCAACACGCCAAAGCGGCTACTTCCAGGTGGCATGCTTTTTTGTCGTGGCCTCCATGCTGCTACCTTTTGTTGAATCAGTATGTAGTTGTTGGAGAGTATCACGCTCACTCGTCCAGCAGAATACTAACCTAAGATCCTGCGGTAATTGCTCCCTATAGAGAACATTCTCCAAAGAGGAAGCGCGGCCAGGAATTAAAAAGTTTAAATTAAATTTCTGACTGGCAGCAGGGATTCAGAACGGGCCTTGCCGCATTTTAAAACTACATCGCTATCGCAGAAGTATTGGTTATCACGGTACTTTGCAGTACGAGCGAACAGCCAGGATATGGACTGGCAAATCTAGCAATCCCGACGCATGACGCCATCTCCGAGTCGACCCTCGGGTACTTGGCCAATGGAAGACGTATACGTATTTGTCGCCAGGTCTAATTGGCAGTGGCACCACGGAGATCTGGGAGATGTTGAAGTGACGGGACTCGAGTGTTTTTGAATTGCGGTAATAGCTCAACGATTGCATGAACATCATCAGCATTAGGGGCATGAAAGCATGGCAAAAAATGGAGGCATCCAGGGCTTCGCCTCTCACTTGTGGCCTCTCCAAACGACTAACTTGTTGCTGGGGCAGTAGCGCGGGAATCTGGGAGTCCATCCCACTTTTTTTTTTTGGCAAATTTGGTACTACATACTACAATTACACTTTTCCATGATGCGTCCGACTCCAGCGATGATCATATCATTGTAGTGACACATGAGCGAATGATGGAAACAACACAAACAAGGGTGCTTGGTATACTTTACAGTTTCGATCGATATACAAGCGAACGAACGAGAACACGCGATACACAAGAGAGGGTGGAAAGAAAAGGAAAAGATACATAAAATCAAACACGGGAGGACGGAAAGACGGCCTGCGCGCTCGACGCGTTTGTAATAACGTGTACTGCGTGGTACAAACAACGTTCCACCTTCGCTCATTCATAGCCCCCTGCCCATGGGTACTCTGGGGTGGAGGGCATGTTCGTCGTCCAGGGTAAGAGTGGGACGCCAGTCTCTACGTTTCTTCAAAGACATACAGCCCGTCCAACTCACCGCCGTTCACCAAACCTGCCTTGAGCGATCCAATCCCATCATCGTTGACATCGACATCGATGCTTGTGATTGTCACCGACGAGGGCGGTGAAACAGACCCTATTCCAGGTGAAATCGATACAGAACGCGGGCGTGGGG